>JAOTNS010000887.1:0-119390 GCA_028476615.1 Culter alburnus
CCCAAAGAGACAAAACTGAACTAATGAACAAACAAGGAGATTAACAATGAAACTCGGACATGAAAAAAGATCACAAAACAAAGTCAAAATGTGACATTTACATATTAATAAATGAAAGTACATAAACATTAAGTATGATCTGTATGTAACAATACCAACTCTGAGATCACCATATGAATGATGTAGGCAAGAATAAACTGAGCATATTCAAATGAACTCTCACAAACTATTTCCACTAAATACTGATGTCTTTACCTGTGAGAAGTGAAGAGAGAATGATCAGCAACACAGATCACACTTATCAGACATTTTATGTTTCTGCCAGTCTTTCTTTTCATTATATAGTTACAGCTCTTCCTTTAAAGGTGCCCTAGAATCAAAAATTGAATTTACCTTGGCATAGTTGAATAACAAGAGTTCAGTACATGGAAATGACATACAGTGAGTCTCAAACTCCATTGTTTCCTCCTTCCTATATAAATCTAATTTGTTTAAAAGACCTCCGAAGAACAGGCGAATCTCAACATAACACCGACTGTTACGTAACAGTCGGGATCATTAATGTATGACCCCAATATTTGCATATGCCAGCCCATGTTCAAGGCATTAGACAAGGGCAGCCAGTATTAATGTCTGGATCTGTGCACAGCTGAATCATCAGACTAGGTAAGCAAGCAAGGACAATAGCGAAAAAATGGCAGATGGAGCAATAATAACTGACATGATCCATGATATCATGATATTTTTAGTGATATTTGTGAATTGTCTTTCTAAATGTTTTGTTAGCATGTTGCTAATGTACTGTTAAATGTGGTTAAAGTTACCATCGTTTCTTACTGTATTCACAGAGACGAGAGCCTTCGCTATTTTCATTATTAAACCTTGCAGTCTGTATAATTCATAAACACAACTTCATTCTTTATAAATCTCTCCAACAGTGTGTAATGTTAGCTTTAGCCACGGAGCACTATCAAACTCATTCAGAATCAAATGTAAACATCCAAATAAATACTATACTTACATGATCCAATGTATGCATACAGTATGCATGACGAACATCTTGTAAAGATCCATTTGAGGGTTATATTAGCTGTGTGAACTTGTTTATGCACTGTATTATAGTCAAGCTCGGGGGCGGGGAGTGCGAGATTTAAAGGGGCCTGAATCGGTGCATAGTTAATGATGCCCCAAAATAGGCAGTTAAAAAAATTAATTAAAAAAATCTATGGGGTATTTTGAGCTGAAACTTCACAGACACATTCAGGGGACACCTTAGACTTATATTACATCTTGTGAAAGAATGTTCTAGGGCACCTTTAAACATGATCAGCCCTTCCTGTGATTGTGAACTTCCTCTGATCTCACCAATGGAGTGTGTAGACCTGACACTATACACCCAAGTGCTTGCATGTGTGCGTAACCCAGCAATGAGGTTTGCTCTAGTGTGTTTGAACTTACTTTGCAAATTTTTAAGCACTTCCTGTATGTTAGTGTAGCACAGGTGATTTAGCCACATAATAATAATTTAAAAAAGAGAAACACAATACACAACAGTGCTTTAATTCATTTTATGTTGATTTTATTAGTTTCACAATTCATTTAATTATAAAGCAAAATAAAATAGGAGAAACTTTTTCTTTCTTTAATATTGTCTTTATTTTTGAGTGTAAAAAAATAAAATGTTTTTGTATGTGTTTTTAATTTATTTTGAGTTTTCCATTTGGTTATGTTATGTTTGTGAAAAAGGTGGTACTGGCCCTTTAAGCCTGCTGTTTCTAGCACGCGCTCTCGAGCAGAGAGAGAACTGAATCCTCCATTTTGTGAACGGTGTCAGAGCAGACCTCTTGCAGATTAATGTGCTTAAACATCGCACTTTGGGACCAAATATTTATAAAAACATCATTTAACACGGATTTGGTGAGTTTTTAATGTTTTTTTTTTTGTGTATGTTTTTGGTCAAAGTTGAGACAAACGCTAATCCGATAACGACCAGTAAACAAGTCTCCACGCAACTGTGTGATAATCTCTTGAATCTATGTTCATAATAATGTATATGGCTTAATTTGGGTTTTATCCGAACCTATATTCTGTGTTAATGTTATATGAGTTTAATACGAGTCATGTTGTTAATTGTTTTGTGAGTATGTTGTGATTTTATTTAGTTTATTGCTGTAACGAGATGGTAATTCAGCCTATGGCTGTCTAATGTTATTTCTCTTTGAAATAAGCAAACTGAAGTTGGAAATATCTCCGTTATCGTTTGGCCTAAAATACAGGTCGGGTTTTTTGTTCCTGTGGTAATGGTTATTGATGCAGAAACTTGGGAAAATGAGATCCAGGCAGATGATAAAGTTGATGAAAAATTATTTATTCATTACAATTAAATTTAGCCTCACACGCAAACTTTAATTGATAATGAAAATACTTAATAAAACCAAAAGGTAAAATAACAACCATAAAGAAGCAGTCAATAGTTAATAATAAAATTTAGAGTATTGTAAAATTTAGAGTATTGTATCTAATAGATGAAGATCAAAAAAATTAAAACATTCAGATAAGAGAGAGAAGCAGAAGCCAAAGAGAGCAAAGGAAGGAAAAGAAAGCTGAATTATCAATGACCCGATCAGCTTTATACCATGAGCATATAGGGAAATTTACATCCCACTCAAATTGATGTTTTTGTTCTAAAAGAAAAGGTTAATTTCACCCATTACGTCGTCCACTGGTCCAGTGTCAAAAATAGATATAAGAGTTGTTTTGACCCCCTTTGGGAATTTTGCAAATCTTACCCTTTTAAATCATCAGGAAAAATAACAGATATATTTTGATCAGATTCAAATTAACAAGTAAATACTTGAAAATATAAGAATTAATATATAAAATATGAGTACATAAATATATGAAAGCAAAAGTAGAACTGATAAATCATAAGCCATAAATGATTAACATAAATATTAATAAAAATGCATGAATATTGACCATTTCGGATCCACCAGTTATGCATATCCAATTGATGGTGGGATCTCTGCTCACACATTTTTGCCTCCTTTGACTGAAACAGAGTTTCAACTCATTTCTTTGATCGTTTAAAGGACCTTTTTTTTCTCTACTGCGCAATAGGATTGAACTATCTTAAACTGTTTTCCTTCTTTTTTTTTTTTTTTTTTTTTTTTTTTTTTTTTCTGAGGAAAACCAAACTGATTTGACTGGAAACAAAGGACAGAACTTTGAACTAAATCTTTATTGACTTTGAGAAACCTAACTGATTCACATTGCGATTCTGTGCTTATACAAATTTAATGGATGGATGTGAACACATTGATTTGACATACATATAAATATGTTTTACTTACAAGGTGCACTTAGATTACACACACACAAAAAAACTAACTTTTGTACTAATTCATACCGCTATATTGTTCATCCTATTGTTGTTATCTCTATTCTTGATTGCTCCTTGGTGTTTTTTTCCCATTATCCACCATTTCAAATAATAAATAACCAGCTGGCATCAAAAGAAACTCTGATCATTTTATCTGCACAAGTCTTTAATTACATTAATCATAGGCTCCATAGTCGAACCTAACTGGTCCAAATAACATTAAAAGTTGCACTTACTATTTAAGAAAAAAATCAAATAATATTCATAGTGCAAACAGGTGTTACATTAGCCAATGTTGACAATGTGAATAAAAGGCTAAATTAAATCTCATTCGTATAAAGTGATCATGTCTCTTCAGAAGACTCACATTGAAACCCTTGATTCATATGGATTTGTGTCAATGTTATGATGACATTTTGGATCTAGAAAGTTTTTTTATCTGGACTGTCAATGGAGTGATCGAAATCTCTCATTTCATTAAAAAAAAAATCTTAATATATGTTATGGGTCTTACGGGTTTGGAGTAAATGATGGTAGAATTTTTATTTTCAGGTGAACTAACCCAATTTATTTACAATTTTTCAATATTTTTATTTAAAAACATTTCCAAAAGCCTAAAACTACACCCACCATCTGCGCTCACTCTGCTGAACAAATACTATCTGCAGCAGAGGTGGGGTATCACAAAAAACCCGTTCTCATTACAGAAAGAGACATACTTGTGTTTCACACTGGACAAATGTACCGTTTCAGTCTTTTCCTGAAGGACAGAGACTCTTATGATATCCAAGTGCAGAGGAGTCGCATGGGTAAGTGCAAAACGATTCTGTTTCTGTGACAAAAACACAATCTGAGAAATGCACCATTTATCTATCTATCTACGTCCATTAAAGAACGAGGCTTCCTGGCCAACTCTTGAGGCATAAAAGCATGGAGAGCAACAAGTCTGTCAGAAATCTCTGTTACACTCTGTGATGACAATCTTGTTTTAAGCTGTCTCCCTTTCATCCACATCTGAATTAATCTTCTCATTACTCCAAGACAGCAGGTGTGTATGTAGTCTAAAGGGAATTGGGTTCCCATTTTTACATGTCTGGTCAAGGGGCTTAAACTATTGTTCACATGGTGTCCTTCGTTTATCATAATTTCATAGCCCATGTCAGTACGCAGTGGAAAATCCATCATGGGTATGTCCATTTCAGACTTGACATTTCTGATGAATGCTCGTGCAGGGGCATTGCAAATAAAATGCCTTCATGCAGTAGGCTACCACTTTTAATTCTGCAATGAAATCTCTCAAATACCCCCAGAATAGGGATGCACCGATCCAATATTCAGATCGGTATCGGCTCCGATACTGCCATTTTTGCCGGATCGGGTATTGGCTGGACGGGACCGATCCAAATCCGATACTGTGCGTGTACTATTCTGTGTTATTGTTAAGCTCCACAAAAGGCACAAAAACATTAAAAAGCACCATAAAGTTTTTGTGCACTATATTCCAAGTGTTCTGAAGCCATTCCACAGTTTAATTTGAGGTACAGATAAATATTTAAGTCGTTAAATTAAAGTTCACGTAAATGCCTCCCTCCGCTGCGGCTGTCAGTTTGTCATCTTTCATCTCAACACTTTTTGAGGATCGTGAGTGAACGCAATCATCTCTTCCTCTTTACTACTTTACAGAAGGAAATAAACATGAATGAATATCAAAAAATATGTTGAAAGTTGCAGTAGCTTATCGACATCTGTATCAGGTCAGTTCAATCAGTGTTTATGTCACGTATTTACCTCAGAAAAGCCATTCATTGACCATAAACTTAAAGTCAGCAGCAAGAAAAATAAAACAAACTATTTAAAACAAAACGGATTAGAAACTTTATGTAAGCATAAGTATATATATTATATATATATATATATATATATAATAAAATGGACAAACTGGGTGCATGTAATCAAACGCATCGTTTTCATTTTGTTCTGGAGACTGGACTCGTGCTCTGCTGCCACACTCACCACCTACTGGACAGGGGTGAGAATTACAGTTAAAAGTTACATCAGCCTCAGTAATCTGTCAAAATGAAATTTTTTTCCGTCACTGCTAAAAAAAAATTCCATCAATGACGGAAAATTTTCGGTTAACGCGACCTTTGAGATTATATACACGGCACACTACCGCCGGTGACACTCCACGACCGCGGTGGCGCGGTTGTCATGCCGACCGTCACAGCCCATGAGGCATACAGTTTATTAGATAATTAAGCACTTTTCTTATTACTTGAATATCGGATCGGTATCGGCTGATACTTAATCCCAGGTATCGGTATCGGAAGCGAAAAAGGTGGATCGGTGCATCCCTACCCCAGACTGAGCTTGGTTTACTATTGCCACAGAACAAACCAATTAGAAATGGAGGTTGTGATTTTACCACAGTCAAGAATCAGCCAAATTGTGTGCTGGAGCTTTTAAACAGGGGAATGCCATCAATATGAAACTGCAAAGCAAGAGTTTTTAGACTTTTTGGAATATTGGAGATCTGACTTAATATGTTTTGCAAGCCATTTACCAGGCCAAAATGGTAATATTCTCCATTGCAAATGTTTACTACGGGTACCTTTGTCTGTGTACTAAGAAGAGCTCTTGCTGTTGTCAATCAGCTCAAGGGGGGAATATTAATAATTCATAACTGATTATGATTATTAATCATGATTAAGTATTGACATAGGCCAAACCCTATAAAAGGAAAATCATGAGGGGGAAATTGATACGTTTATACATTTCTCACGTGGTTTTCAATAGAATATATAGGATTAAAAGGGTTTATTGTCCTTCTCAACAAGAATTAAGTCAGAGTCACGTCTCTGCAAATTCCTTCTGATCATAAATTTTCAGTCTTCCTGCATCCTGTAACATGACACCTGGTTCTGCCTGTGTGTTTAATTTTCATTTCATTCACAGAACCCTGCTGGGAGAGTTTTCTGGATTATTCATAAAATATAATGAATGATTGTGTGTCTGATTGGTCCAAACGCTACATTGCATCCTTGTGCAAATCTGGAAATTCTGATCTATGATTGCCAATAGTGCTGTAAGAGCTACTAGAGGGATTCAAAAAGATGCTGCCCTTGTTGCAGTTTAGCTGCAACTGATTAAGTAAATTGTTTCTACTGCTGTCAGAATCTGCATTTGGTTGGATGCTACCAGAATCAGAAAGAGTGTCAGAATCACAGAAGAAATCAGCCTCTGTTATTTTCCAGATCATATGACTTCTCATGAGAGATGAGAGATCACTAGTTTTAGAGTCTTGAGTCATGAGCACTACATTCATCCGTGTTTTCAGTCTGTGTTTTGTATTCATCTTTTTTCTATTGGTTGTACACTGGCTAAAGTCTTTCTCCTTTTAGTCCAATAAAACACAGTAATATGCGTGTGTGTGTGTGTGTGTGTTATTGTTAGTATTACATGTATTGGGTTATTTACATATTTACAGTCAAACTAAAATTTATTAAGACACATTGAATATTCATACATTAATAGTTTATTCACTATAGTTTAAAAAATGGTAATAAAATATGACAAGATCTGAGTTAAACTGTGTCAGAAAAAAATAATCTTAATTCAGATAACACTTAATCTAAACATGGTCAGGTCAATGTTTCTGAATAATTTAAGGTTCCAATTTTTTTTTTGTATGAAGAATATTTTTGGGTGTAATATGTCAGAGTTTATTTTGCTATCCTAACTTACATAAATGAATTAGTGTCCTGCACCCACTAGTAAAAATATATCAAAAACATCTTAATAATTTTTGGTTTGAATGTATATGTACAGCTTTTTTTTTTTACAAGCAAGATGTTAATTTATTTGCGTATTACAGATTTATTGCCGAGTAGGGAGTTAAAGGACCATAATTAAGGTGAGTGTTGCTAACAATGCTACAGTTTACACGTGAAATGTGAGATCTTGTCTCATCTAAACGTTGAAACAGTGTAAAGCTAGGATTTCACTACTGAGGCAAAGTCACAGATTTACAAACTGCCATGGTTAACTCGCCATTTCCTTCATTATTAAAATATGACTGGTATCCTAATCGCAAAATATTATATTGCATTTTAATAGCAGTTTGGTATTAAGTTATTTAGATGGAAACAGCATCCTTCCCAGATAGCAAATGACATCTGGCCCAGATATGGCCCATGGCATGGAATGACGGCGAAGACTCAACTGCCAGAAATCAGCCATAATCGGACCAGATGTGGGCCACATCTCAAAAATGGAGAATTTTAGTTCACAATCCATCTCAGCACATTAGTGGATTTTTCCATAAAGGTAATTATATTCTCAGCGTCGCGGCTGACTTATGCCTAAACTACAGTTGTTTACTTCTAGGTAACAGTTTATAATGTTTTCATTAGTTGCACGATTTGTGCAGTCGTCTGTAACTGAATAACAGATACTTCGTGTAACAGTTGTGCTCTTCCTTTGCACCTTGCGATGTAACAGCTGATAGGCCTATATACATTTCTTTATAACTTTCATGCTTATTTGTTAAGCAATAAAAAACTTCTGGGAAAGATCAACTCTACAGCAAAATATAGATGGAGAATATATGTAAAGACATATGAATATAGAAGTTTGTGAGAGCTATTTTTGTTAAATTTGGATTGCTAATACAATAGGTATTTTTGGGTTATTTATTTTCTAATACAGAAGAGACATTATTTCTATAATTATTTTATCTATAATTATTCATTATTTTTGAAACTTGTCATAAAACATGTTGAGTAACCTCTGTCAAGCCTATCTGAATTTGTGTCTTTGGTTATAGGTAGTATTTTATATAACAATTTTCTGTCCATACAGAGGAGGTATACTTTAAATGTATTAAATTATAAGGCATCTCCGAGTAAACTTCGAGTATCATTTGAGTATCGCATTGCCGGGCCGAGAGTCCTGGTTTTCATTAATCAAAATATGGTCACCCTAAGATAAATATAAAACAAAAACAAGATAAAACTGATAAATACAGATTAATACTTGTATAATATAAATAATTCAGGTACATACAGAATGCCATTACACATTCAACTGTTCTCACAAAACTAAATATATTGTTGAACCTCTAACAGAGGATTCTTGAAGTGGAGAATTCAGATCAACAGTTTCAAACTAGAAGGATAAAAGGAGTCTGTTGAACAGGCACAGGTCAGACCAGAAGGCAGTCCAAAGAAAAAACATTAGTCCAAAGTCTAAACATTAGGAACAGGGTCAAGGGTGAGCGAGTGTCAGAACCAGGGGAAGACAAGATGTTAATTTTTTTTCTTCTTGCTTGATGGCCTCCGTCCCTGTTTGTCAAGCTGCAGCCATCTTTAAACCCAATGTTCAGTTTCTTGGTCGGGTGCAGTAGCAGTTGAGCGGTTTCTTCTGACAGCAGCTTCAATGACAAACAGAGACCAACAGTAAGGTAACTATTATTTATTATAAATCTAACATTTATAGGGTAAAATTTTTAGCTGGCACTAAACAACATGAATAAATCACAGTAGTTATTTTCAGAAAAACTTGGCATTAATTACAGTTTTTAAAGAGGTGTCTTTAAATGCAGCCTTGCCAATGATTCTCCTCCAGTTAGTCTGACGGGTCAAGTCGTTTGTAAGAAGGAAGCTGAGAATCTGCCAAACACTTTTTGTTGTTGTGCCTCCCCTCAAGGCTAAGGTGTTAATCTCTAAAAATGAATTTATGCACAAATAAAGAAACGAGTCAAATCTCATCTTTGAGTATAACATAGAAAAACTGCTTTTTCCTGTCAAAATAATCAGAGGAACTAATTCTCGGCAATCTCATTGGCTAGCGCTCACTATCAATACGGTAAATCAATAATATATTTTTATTCAATAATATTTTTTCTTTAGAATTTTGAGATAATTTTATGGTAATAATTATATTTATGCAATAATTATGATCTATTTTTCCCAATTGAAAAAATACACATTTTTTATATATATAATTTTCATTATTTTTCAATTAATGCTATATTTCATGTTAAAATAGAGACTAGGCCTTTAAAGGTGCCCTAGAACTTTTTTTTTTAAAGATGTAATATAAGTCTAAGGTGTCCCCTGAATGTGTCTGTGAAGTTTCAGCTCAAAATACCCCATAGATTTTTTTTTTTTTTTTTTTTTTTTTACTGCCTATTTTGGGGCATCATTATAAATGAGCCTTCAGGGCTACTTGCCCTTTATTCTCGTGCTCCACGCCCACGGAGCTCGCGCTCGTCTTGAACAGTGCATAAACAAAGTTCACACAGCTAATATAACCCTCAAATGGATCTTTACAAAGTGTTCGTCATGCATGCGGCGGATTATGTGAGTATTGTATACTGTTATATTGTTCACATTTGATTCTGCATGAGTTTGAGGCTGTGCTCTGTGGCTAATGGCTAATGCTACACTGTTGGAGAGATTTATAAAGAATGAAGATGTGTTTTTGAATTATACAGACTGCAAGTGTTTAAAAATGAAAATAACGACGGCTCTTGTCTCTGTGAATACAGTAAGAAACGATGGTAACTTTAACCACATTTAACAGTACATTAGCAACATGCTAATGAAACCTTTAGAAAGACAGTTTACAAATATCACTAAAAATATCATGATATCATGGATCATGTCAGTTATTATTGCTCCATCTGTCATTTTTCGCTATTGTTCTTGCTTGCTTACCTAGTCTGATGCTTCGGCTGTGCAGATCCACGTTAATAATACTGGCTGCCCTTGTGTAATGCCTTGAACATGGGCTGGCATATGCAAATATTGGGGTCATACATATTAATGATCCCGACTGTTACATAACAGTGTTTATGTTGAGATTCGCCTGTTCTTCGGAGGTCTTTTAAACAAATGAGATTTATATAAGAAGGAGGAAACAATGGAGTTTGAGACTCACTGTATGTCATTCCATGTACTGAACTCTTTGTTATTTAACTATGCCAAGATAAATTCAGTTTTTCATTCGAGGGCACCTTTAAAATCCATTTTTTTTAAGTCAGATTGGTGCCACCTGGTGTGAGTAGTGAGCAATAATTTCATGCAATACCATAGTTAACCACTAGATTGATATACAGATCCCTATAGAAAGGCTTGTGAATTCCCCAGTTGTTTTTGCATATATTTTCTCCCCTTTTTTTTAGGTTGTTGATTGAATATATATTTAGAGATTCTCAATGACTGCTTTTCAAGTATTTTGTTTGTTTGTTTGGTTTAAATGGTAATTGAAGTGCCAGTTTTACTGAATAATACGTGTGGTGTGTGTGTGTGGTGTGTGTGTGTGCGCGCACACGTGCCTGTGTTTCCAGAGAGAAACAATGTGAGGCTTTTGCATTTTGGATCCAATGTCTCCCCATTTTTTCATTGATTTTATTCCACATATTCTCAATTTTCCGTTACAGTCTCATATTCTCTCTCTCTGTGTGTATGTGAGTGTGTGTGTGAGAGAGAGAGTTTTGTGAGTTTTTATTAAAAACTGTCATACAGATCATTCCTACTTAAAGTGTTGTTTAGGGTTACAGTACCTTAATTGTGGTGTAGGAGGATGAATTGAACTTCATTTGGGCACTTGATGCCCGAAGGTGTGTGAAGATCACTTCATCTTCAATACCTAATGGCACCAGGGCCTCGTCACACCAAAGGGTAACGCTGAATGTTTTTGACCCGCAGCAAAGGTCCATGTCCAGCACGGGAACTGCACATGTCTCTGATGTGGTCATTCTTACCACTTTCAACGGTAAATAAGAAGTAAAATTTAAAATAAATAAAAAATTATGTAGAATATATGTAAGGGATAATTTATGGCTAGCTGTGCATCAAAGGTGCAGTATGTTTTATATATATCCTCCTGTGGTGAACAAATCAACTTTTTCCTTCCTCTGCTGATCACTCAATGGGATGAGGCTCGTTTTGAAAATCTTTGATCGATGATCAACCACAAGGCAGTCTTTCCCATATTTTTTGTTTAGTGTGTAATTTCTAATTAGGTATGTCATGTTCTCTTGGAACAGTGGTTGATCATGATTAAAGGGGGGTGTAATTCTTCTTCCCATCCGTTAGGGCAGCAAGACTTGTGGTCCGTTTTGATCAGCTTGGATGATGCCCTCAACCCTCTTAGATGAGAGTAGGACTCTAATTGGTTCTGTTGAGTATGGGGTTTCCTCTTGATGCCATTCTGTAATGAAAAAAAAAGTAACTTTCAGAATGAAAGTTTTTTTTAACGTCTTTTCTGGACATTGTATAGACGTGCTACAGACGTAATTGTTAGACCTCAAGAAGACGTCCTCACAGGAGCGAGAATGACTGTTTATTATACGTCTTTTCAGGACATTGTATAGACGTCAATTAAAGACATGGTAAAGACGTAATTGTTAGTCAGCAGACTAGAAGGCAGACAGACTAAAGTTGTATTAGACGCGTTTTCTGTAGTAGAAATGTCAACGACTGTTAAAGACCCATTGAACTCCCAACTGTGCATATTTGCATGGATCCAACTGTAAAAAATGTTTACTTCAAAACAGTGGCAGTTCTCACTGAGAAAAACCCAGTTAATCATGGTTATGGTTGTCGTGTCATGAAACTTCAGACCATAGACCCAAATAAGATTTTAAAGAATATTGAATATTTAATGAATACTGTGTACTGTATATACTGCATTTTATATCTTATCAATATAATGGCAATAAACTGCTTACCATTTTCCTGTAAACTGACCACTCCAAGAAATCAACTATTAAAATTCTCAAACTACATTTTTATTACTATTTTGTTCTGCTGGACCAAACTTCACAGCTAGAACAGTAAATTATAAATTAACACAATAACTCAATAAATCTTAAAAGCCAGAACAGTAAACCTATAAATTAACAGAATTAAAGAATATAAAATGTTGTTAAAACAGTATAACATAACATAACAATTAACAAAATGTGGCTCCTGAATTCAAGATTAATAGCCACCACCCCCAAGTCTCTCCCGGGGGCATGTTTCAGGTGATAGGCTGCAGCAGACTTTATTTGGGCCTCTGTTGCAGCGGCGTCCCATTTCATGACAGCAGCTACAATCAAAGCAAAAAAATCCACATGTAAAATAAATAAATACAAACGCCACTGTTGTGGTTTAGCTTGCAGCAGAGATAGAATACATAGTTGAAAATCAAGTACTCGAATCAAGTAAATGAAATGGTTATTTAATCACAAATCAAGTAAAACTACATCAAGCCTGATATTAAGCATTCCACATACATATACATACAAATTTTTTTTTTTTAATGACCATAATTTTTATTGCTGAAAAAATTGTCGTCTTCAAATCCTATTTTGTCTTTTTAGCCCTTCCCCTTCATGTTGAATTGGGTCATTAGTTGATTGGTGAAGAGCCTAATCCAATCCAAGACAAAAATAATATGCATTACACACACACACACACACACACACACACACACACACACACACATACCTGTTTATCGGGCTAGAGGGACAATTTTTGAAATTTTTCATAGGTAATTTTTGTTTTCTCTGTTGTGCATTACAATTTGGCACATAAGTTGTAAATAACTCATCACCGGGACACACTGAATGTGTGTTTTTTGTTACCAAAACCCAAAACTCTCTTGACAGCACTAGTAAGAATAAAGAAGTTGCCTGGTTTTATTGCCTCTTCCATGTTATGGATTCTTGTTGTGTGGCGCAAAGTCACAAGTAATCTCCCAAGTTCCCTTACTTTCTGTCTTATATACTCATGCTTTGATCTGTCACTCCCATGCTTATTAAAGAGGGACTGGGCAAACTGCATGAGATAATGGTCATTCCTTATTGTAGTTGACACGTCATCCTTGTGCATTTTGCCCAGCACTAACCAAAGTTCACTTGAAATTGGCTGGGACATTGTGGATTGAGCAGATGATATACCAAAGACTCTGTCTCAACTCAGGTCCCTCTTCAACATTATTCTCTGGTCTTAGAGCACATCTTTTCATAGGTCGAGAAAGTTCTTTTCTGGATAACATACCCTTACAGTACAAGCAGTATCATATGTCTCAGGGCTGCTGCTCTGTTTGGAATTCATTTTCACTGTAAACAGCCTTATCCTGTGGTTTTAACAATCGAGTTGTGCTTGAAGTTGCCAAGGTTTCAGAATTTCTCAAGAAGAACCTTTCTGTCCTTTGATGATTTGGGGAACTGGAGTGCCTGTGCGATTTCAGCATTTTCATTTACATTTTCATTTACATTGCACATGACGTGCAAATTTTGTTTGAGGTTTTCCACATACAAAACAATAATTGACTTGGCTTTTAAGGAATTTTGCTGATTGGTTAGGGATTTATTTTGGCCAAGAATATCCACAGTACCTTTTTCGTTACTCGCAACTTTTGTTTTTTGCTGGTATTAAAAGGATTAAAGACAAAATTAATATTTATTAAGATTGATGTGGTTTGGAATTGGTAAAATGTGCTTAGAAAAAAAATACATCTTGTGTATGGCTGTGTATGAATGTCTGCTGTATTCAGTCAACAACTTCACCTTCATATAAACTTGATAAATGTTTACTTGAACAAGCTGTTAACTTTTATTTGTAACATTTCATAAAGAAATTCTTTAAAACTGAAATGTGTTTTTGTATAGTTGTATATTAGTACAAAAAAAATTCTTGAACACATGCTGTTCAAACTTTGAGGCTTAAAAATAAAAAGCCAATTTCATTAAAAGTGAAACGTGGTTATGTGAATGGGAAATCTACATTTAGCGTTCTTGTATTAGTACAACTACATGAAACTTTCCTTGAACACAACGTTTAAAAGAACTAACCCTTTATACACAAATTCAAGTTATAGGCCTGTTAGAAAGGTAGAGTTCTTTGCGCATGCGCTGATTCCATCAGTCGTCATCAGTGTTGCCAGACGTACGATAATTATCGTATTTGTACGATCAATAATGAAAAAAAAATCCCATAATGTATGATAATTCCAGAATTTTGTGACAATTCAAATGATGGTCATTGTAATCATAGGGCTTCTATACTCGTTTATCTAGCTGTGGATGATTCATGATTGTGAGGAGAAAGTTAACTCGGTGCTACGCATGTTTATATCTCATATCACGTAACGTCTTCTCAGCCAATCATCGTGGAGAATGACTCTCACGCTCACGAGCAAAAGTTAACGTTCATGCTGCGGCGCCAGTTGTTTCCAAGCTGAGTTCGATAGTTTAGAAGTATAAAAGTATTGAAAATGAGTGCTGAAAAGGAAGGTGACGACAGAGGAACGGCAAAGAGGAAGGCAGAGAAGACCTGTTTCAGGCCATGACAAAAAAGCCTTCTGCCGGTGTTGTAGTGTGCACATACATGGTGGCTGAGATGACTGTTTTAAAAAGTCAAAGAAACATCAGGACAAAAAGAAAAAGCTAGCCTCAGCTCAAAGGTCCATAGCCCATTTGCTACAGAAACCATTAGAGAGTGAACAGCTAGATACAGCAGTTAAAAATGCAGAGATAAAGCTAACAGGTTCATGGCAGAGCACAACATAGCATTGAGGACCTCTGATCATTTGATCGACATCTTAAAAGATATATTCAAAGATTCAAAAACAGCTCACATGAGCCTTGGTCGCACAAAGACAACTGCTATAACCAGGATGTCATTGGCGGCTGTTACTTAGAGAGTCTAACCGAAATCCTGAAAAGGAAATGGCCATACAGCCATTCAGCATTTTGATTGACAAGTCAACAGACATCGGAAATGTGAAAACACTTTGTATCGTTGTTCGTTTTTTTCGACGAGGGCACAAACAGGATTCAGACCTGTTTCTGGAAACTGGTGCAGATCTATTCAGACCAACACAGACAGTTTGCCGCTGAGGGGGCCACTGCAGAAAGGCTTTACACCGAGATGATTAAGTCATTCACTGATGCAGAAGTACCGATTGAAAACATAGTGGGGTTCGGGTCGGATGGCTGCAATACAATGATGGGAAAACACAATTCTGTTTCCAGCTGCCTTAGAAATGATTTGCCGGGCATCACAGTGCAGAGGTGTCTGTGCCACTCGTTGCACCTCTGTGCGAGTGAAGCATGCAAGCAGCTCCCTCGCAGGTGCGAGGATTTAGCCAGAAACAGCCAGAAATAGCCAGTAACAAAGCCACAAAATCGACTTATTACAGACACTCTAAATGGGCTCGTGCACACCTCAGAGTGTTAAGAATGCGGGAGGGTGCCCTGATTTTAAGCCAACGAGCACTATGTTGCGGTCCATGACGGCATCAAATCTATACAGCAAAAGGACCCCCTCAACATCTGGCAACACGCAGGCTTCTGATGACAGCGACTCAGAGGTGGAGTTTGGACCTTCCCACTAAGGTACACTTTATTTATCTATTGTGGTAATTTGCAGGTCGAGTCAAAACGTTGTTGGTCTAGATAAATAGCCTGTATTCTGCACGTTTGACTCGTGTACGATAATTTTCTTCCAAATACGATAATTTTGAGCTTTTGGTACGATACTTGGACATTTCCAATCTGGCAACACTGCTGCCCAGGCAGTCACATGCTCCGATACCCCTTTTCCACCAACACGGTTCTGTTGCAGGCTCCTGCCTGTGTCCATTCTCAAACTGTTCCACGCACCTCCACTGCACAAAAGGCAGTTCCAAGTCAGAAATATCGGTACCCTCCCTCTTCGACATCCTTTGCTATTCATTCACACCCACCACAGTCAACGAAGTCAAGGTCCCTGGTCCACAGCAGCAACCATCTTTGTAGAAGATGATTATGCATTTCTTGATTTATCTTTAAAATTGACAGATTTCTTATGGAGTGCAATCCCTCTCTAGACGGACTGAGGTCTATCGGTCTTACAAAATACTGTCAGACACTGCATATGATGTTCTCAAAATAAAAAAAAAATATTAAAACACTTAAGAATTTGTGATTGTAAAAAGTTTTTTTTTAATCTAGATGGTATAGTACACATGAATGTGGGTTCATAATACAGATTTAGTAATACAGTAATACGTAATACAGATTGTAGAAAAAACCTTTGCATTTTCATATTGTATGCTACAGGTTTTTAATGTTACCTCTAAACATTGCAAAGTTGATATGTTATTTGTTTTATAAAGTATTTTAGTGCATACAGTAATTTTAGCATTGCCATGTCGTACAAACCAAACTAAATTGTAATTAATGTAAAAGTGTATTCATCCATGTTGGAGGTAAGAGGTTGAAACAATGTCGCATTTTCAACGTTGATCCAATTTGCAAAATCGAAGGTAATCCAACATTAATTCAACCATACCCACAACGCGATATCAACGGTGAAACAATGTCGTAATTTCAACTGTGAAGCAACGTCACAATATTAACGTTGATCCAATTTGCAAAACCGAAAGGTAATCCAACGTTGATCCAACCATGGTACCTGACATTGATTCACCGCTGAAACATCTCTGCATTGCACATGGGAATGTAAGCAGAAGCAAACAGTTCTGATGCACACATAGCAAGCAGTTACAAAACATATAGGGCGAGGAGAAATCTTCCATTAGTTAATCAATTGCAGATGGTTTCATTATCTTGGTGGATACAAAAGTTTAAGAGTAAAAAATAATTAAAGCATAAATGTGAAAACAAAACCTTCCCATATAGATCCCCCCAGTGAATCTCAGCCATTTCCAGCCTGTTTTGTAAGCATTATTAAAAAACAGAAAAAAAAAAGACTTCTACAGGCTAAAGTGGCAAGTATTTAGTGATCCTCCTTACACTTGAGCAATAGTGAGAACCTGGCTCTTTCAAGCCTAAATGGAATGGAAAATGACTGGAAGGCCAAGAAACTTTCAAAATCGAATCAGAAGTTTCTCCTTTGAAAAAACTGGAAGTCTAGGAGTCACATTAAATACTGATTTTTGCTTATAGAATCAATTTTGTTCTGATTTTTTTGTGTGCATATTCCTGTATTTTCTGTTTGCATTGTAATAAGACCAAAAATAAACATGGGTAAAACATTGCTAAAACACAAAGCTAAGACTTTTGCACAGTACTGTATGGCCAAATGCAAAACCTAAAAACCTAAAAATACATGAAAGTAATTATGGCTGACATATATATAATTGTTTGAAATAATATAAGTCTGCATAATTTGTTATGTGGGAATTCAAAGCAGTTTGTATTTGTTAGATTGTAATACATCTGATTTCTTTATTTTCCAGGGAGTGGAGCAACTTTTCCATTACCAAATTCTGATGCTGACCCAGAGGAGGGAGTGGTAGCCCCAGATCCACTGTCCCCATCAGACAAGAATCTTATTTTGTTCAGACACATCACCTTTGACTGACTGGGATCTTGATCTTCAGACACCTGATATTATGCAAATATTTAAATTTTTTTGGAGCTCTCATACGTGTATGGGTTACAGTCCACTTATGGCTCACAGAGATGGACTATTTTCTTAAAGATTTTTGTGCTTATGTGGAGTGAAAGTCATACAGTCAAACCAAAATGTATTCAGACAACATGAACATTTCATTCCATTCATTAAGTTATTTACTATAGTTTAAAAAAATGGTAATAAAATGAATTTTATGAATTTTACACATGTATTCTATAATAGGTGCTTGTGCATTTTTATAGTAATGTACTGTATATCATGAGAATACTGTGCATTACATGAATATGCAGTTAGTGTTTTGTGGATTCTGGTCGTTCCTTTTCACAACATAATTGCATCCAACACTTTCACTTTGATACCTGTGTGTATGCTGTAGTGACAATAAAGAATTTAATTTATTTGAATTGATTCATATTTTCATTTACATTTATTCAACTGTTTTTTTATATATATAAGTCACAATTGAAACTGTTGATTGTTAAAAAAAATCTAAATGGCAACAAGATCATTCTTTGTGTGGAGTACTGAAATGCCCTTTGAGGTCTATACCGTCTTACAGCAAGCCACGACTGTTATTTTCATATTGTTTGAATCCTTCAGAATTGAGTGATCATTAGACGCTCATCACAGACGCTCACCTCCACACATGTAATTGTAAACACAACGCTGACGTCTTCACTTCCAGGTCAAGAAGAAGCTGTGTCAATCAAAAACTCAGTAGCCAATGAGAACACACCACTGCTGGCCCCGCCCCCACGAGAGATTTGTGCCAGAAAGACGAACGAAAACTCTGGGATCGTAAACGAAAACTTCAGAAGCATAAATGAAAACTCTGGAAATGCTTTTGTAAGTAAAGATCAGTGAAAGAAAGAAAAGAAACTGTTAGCAAAACATGCAGTGTATTAAAAACAATGTCAAACATTTTGCCTGCGATTTATTTTTTTAAGTTTCAAAGACATTTTATTCAGTTTCAATTTATATTTTATTAGTTTTTTTTAAAAGTTACGTTCATTATTTTTGGAACAAATGTAATTCCATACCCCCCTCCCAGTCATCATTTACTAACTCTCATGTTGTTCCAAACATATATCACCCAGATACAAGACCAACCTTAAATCAACGTTGAAATTCAAGTTGATTTTTCATCAGGTTTGCACCCTGAAATAATGTTATTTCAATTTACATACATATGTATTTATAACCACACACTGTTTGAACAGGAATTAACATCACATTCAGGAAAAACAAGTGACTGTAAAAAATGGCATTTCGTGGTGACTAAAAAAAATAGACCTGGTTTCACAGACAGGGCTTAGGTTAAGCCAGGACCAGACCTTAGTTCAATTATTTAAGTAGATTTTATAGACATCCCTTAGAAAAGTGTTTATCTTGAGACAAAACAATGGCAAAGACATATTTTAAGATATGTTTTCAGTTAAAACAGCTCAGACAGCATGCATTTTAGTCTGGGACTAGGTTTAAGCCTGGTCTGTGAAAGGGGATAAGTAGTAAAAAAAAAAATACACAATAGCACAAACAAATTTTGACATGTCAGTGCTAGTTACTTTCAGTTAAACAGCTCAAACATGCATTTTAGTCATTGGAAAAAGAGCCTGGAAAACCGTCACAACATAAATGCAATCTGCATCTGTAAAATGGAAGTAAATACACATGGAAACTCACCATCAAAGACAGAAACACTACTACAAACAGACACTACCACAGTTCACTGTTCAGGACTTGAAGCTTTTCAAGGATTGAAGCTACTCTTCTAATGCAAAAAGTATGTCCTTATTTAATAAATTGATACTCTGAGGAACTCAGGGATTTCCACCACGAGCAATGCCCCACAATCATCTGTCTGGTTATCCTAAAGTTGTGTACATAAAACAAACAGTTGCATTGCCTTTTGCTAGAATAACTACAAAATAAACAAATTTATACTTTTTCTGAAAAATAAACTGAAATCAGATGTAACATGTCAAAGACAAATAAAAGAACAGACAAATATTAAAGCTGCAGTCCGCGATTTTTCCTCTTTGTCACTATCTCTGTTTGAAACATGCGATTGCAGCTCGTCAGCGCGGATGAATCTAATGCTTGCTGTCAGTCACCGCACCGGTGTGGATACTGAACTTCAGAATCACAGACTCTACATCTTGAAAGTATGACCAATATAAGAATTTTCACTGGAAAATGTCATCTGAACAAGTAAGTAACATGTCTGCCACTTTTGTTCTGACCAACTGAGGAAAAAAGCATTAGGCTACAATAAATCACGCTGCCAATGATGATTAAATCTAACGATCGCTTAGCTCGGATCACGTCAAACCGTGCAAATTATTATTACTGTTATATTGTTCTCAAATTGTTATTGTTAACAACATAAGCACTGCGTGACTGTGTATTTAGTGTGTTTTAGCGTTACCTGTAGATTTCAATTTCAGTAGCCACTCCACAGTCCAAAGTCTTTTGCTTTTTGACTACGGCTGAATCTCCAGTTGATCACTGATGATTGTCATTTGGATCTTTCTGGATTACAATCCACCATCAAAATGATAAGTTTAATTATTTCAGCTGCTGTAAGAAAAGGCTATAAATGCTCCGCTACAAGCAGCATCCTCACGTGATAATGCCGACTAGCCTCTCGACGGGACTCCTTCCTTTCTGTTTACAGACGTGACGTAATGACGCACAGACGAACTGCTGCATGCTCGAATTTCCCGCGGATATCCAACATAAACATTATTACAAGCTTACCGTTGTGAATCAAGCTAAGATAATGAGATAGTTTTGAACACTGGCTGATTATGTACTTGCTCAAAAATTGATTTTGGATAACTTTGAACCAAAAAAAGTTACTGCAGCTTTAAGCAAAGATACATTTAACTAAAAATTACATATGTAATAATTTTATAAAATATTTTTAACTATTTTTTTTTTTTTTTAATTTTACTACTTTTTAAATGTTATATTCATTTAAAAAATCCCATGAAAATATGCTTGCACAAAGACATTTACAATAACTACATTGAAAAACTTATTTCAGAATTGTAATATTTGAATTTTTGATCAAATTATTAGCTCAGCCTTGGTAAACGAAACATTAAAAACAAAACAAAAAAAAACATTAAATTTAAATAATCCAGTTTTTGGCCACAAGTGTATATAGCATTAAGGTTTGTTTTTGAACCTGTCTGTGGGACAGTGAAGTTTAAGTATACAGACACAGCCTTAATGAATGTGAACACATTTTTTTTATGTAGTTTTTCCAATGACAACATACAATAGTTAACATACAAAACAGAAATCTGAACAATCTGAACATACTCTAACATGGGGGAAAAAAACAAATAACTAAAAAGAAAAGTTCAAACAACCATAACTATATACATTACTAAAAAAAAAACAACAACAACATTTTTTCAGTTACTTAGCAGTTTTAAAGGAGACCACCCTGTTGTTTTTGTGCAGCAGGATGACCTTCATCAGGAGCTCCCTCAGAATGTCATCTATGGTCCCGTTGTAGAGGTGTGACGGAACTTTATACACAATGTCATTGCTGCTCAAAATGTGACACATTCCATTTATGTCTGTGATCCCATCCACCTCAATTTCCTCCTCCAAGGGCTCAATCTCCTCAACCTGGATTTTCAAAATAAGTGAATAAACATTAACAGATTACTGTGTGTGTGTGTGTGTGTGTGTGTGTGTGTGTGTGAAATTATGAAAACAACATAAAACAGAAGGACAGATGGATAGATAGATGGATGATCATAAGTACCTTGATAGATGTATAGTTTGAGGATTGGAACTTCCCCTTTCCATTAGGCAACAAGGAGCCGCGAAAGATGGCTGAGAACAACGACGTCTCCTTCGTGGAGCTCACAAAGCGCCTGGTCCCTCCAGAGGGAAATCTCAAAGAGGGTTTCCCCACATCTTAGCTGGAGGTCTAGGATCGGGACCTCCAGCCGAGCCATCCTTGGTTTTTGCAACTGCAAATTACAAGTACAGTGTCTCTTAATTTTTTCCTTAGCGTTTGCCATTACAGATTGTAATTAGAGGTGCACCGATACTAAATTTCTCAGCCGATACCGATAGCTGATTATTCAGAATGACCCTTTTGATTGACAGGATATAATCGGCCCTGACCATCGGCTGTTTTTAAACAATCGGCCGATGGCCGATAGTGGTAATAGCTTTTATTTATTTAATCGGCCGTTTTTAAATAGTAAATAATAGCTTAAATAATAGCTTTTATCGGCCGATACCGATTGTTGCCCAATACATTTTACACACCTAGTTTAAGTTAATTAAAAAACAACAAAATACATAATGCATAATGTGCTTTTCAATCAATTTTTCATTTATTTTCACACACCATACTCTAAGAATACTAGATAGATGGATGGAATGACAGACAGACAGGAAGACAGACAGGACTTACTTTTTCTACCTTTCCTCTGAGACTAAGATAGCCACTCTTTGTAAAGAGGTCCATCTCGTCGCCAGTGGCAGAAGGTGATGGTGGGCAGAGGGCATCGAGGGCTGGTCTTTCTGCGACTTCACTCACATCTAGAGGAGCAGTTCTGAACTTCATGGACATTCATCCAAGAAACAGGTAATGCTGCACATTTCTATTTGAGACTGTGCAGTTTTTAACAATATAACATGCACCCTCCTCAAATTCAGGAGTAGGGCCATTCTGTTTGTGAAGAATGGCCCTACTCCCGTCAGTGAGGGCACAGACTGAAAAATTATTGACAGTGGCGATTTCAGTTTGTGAGCCTTGGCTCACAAATGAAGCAGCTTTTTTGTTTACACACATTTTCACGCATTTGAAGGCCAGTTTTAACGGTGTGCTGTATGGATGGGCCATCTTACTATCAAAACAACAACTTTTATTATTTTTCAACTTAATTCATATTACTCTCATGATTTTTATAAAGTTATGAAGAAATAACGGTATATAAACGCACATTCAAATTACTTCAGAAAAATACATTTTTCTGTCAGAACCTCTTTTTCTGACAGGATTTGGTCTCAAAGAAGGGGCTCTGACAGAAATTATTTTTCTGAAGTAATTTTTCAATTTAACTGGATAAAAATCATTCAGAAAGTACAGTTTTCTGTCAAAACCCTTTCTCTGAGACCAAATTCTGTCAGAATGGACCTTTTTATACTGTTAAAACAGTTAAAACAGTATGTAATGATGCTGAAAATTCAGCTTTTCTAAAATCAGAAAATTCTATTTTCTAAAAGTTTGGTATTTGTTCTTGGGAAAAAACGCTGGTGAAAGGTGTGAAGAATCAAACACATACCACAAGCATATCAAGGAATAATGTCATTCAGAAACAAGGAACACTGACAACAATGCTTAACCAATTGTAATATTTTATTAAAATTTAAGGGCGAGGCCGGGAGGAAGGAGGAAATCACTGTCATAGAGTCCTCGCCGCTGTGGGGAACCCGCGGTGCCATCGAGCGTGGCTGAACAGAGTCTGCCGCTATGGATGCTCGAGGCAGCGGGCTGGAGTGAGTTGCCAGGAGTTGCCACCGTTCGCTGAGGCCGGAGCCTGTCACAGGGAATGGGGGACTCCTGCCGGCTGCCCGAACATGGAAGAGCCGTCTCCTTGCAGCCACCTGGCGGTGGAAGAGTATCGAGCCGTCCACTGAGGGGTCTCCAGCGCCGCCGCCAGGCATCGCGGAGGACTTCACCCAGCAGGTGCAGGACTGGATGACAGTGCGTTTTGGGAACCAGACCTCCTCATCCTCATCCATGAACGTCGGCCGGTTCCCGCCTCCTTCTTCCCTGATCTTACTAACCTCGCTATGTTTTTTAAAAATCTGATCTGTTTTTTTTTAATTTGTACACCATTTTTAACCGGTGCTGTGCATTTGTTTTTACTAGTGCACAAGTTCCTCATTGAGGATTGCCAGCTGCCTCAGGGAGTCTATGTCAGGCTTGATGTATTTCACCTTTACCAGATAATCAATGGCTTCCTCCACAGTCATGTTATGGTGGATCATGAGGTATGCCAGAAAAAGTGTAGGAGCGTAGCTGACACCATCTGTACAGTGAATGAACACCTTATCTGTGGAAATAAAAACAGAAAGACAGTCAAAAAAAATTACCAAACGGGTTGTCACTGCAAAACTTGATACTTGATAAAAGATCTTACTTTCTGAGTTTTTCTTGGCCTTGTGGATAAATTTGGCAGCTGGCAAGAAATATTTGCTGATATTGGAAACCTTAGTTGTAGGCAAGCCACAATATCGGATCTTCGTTCCTCTGTAATAACTCGCTCCTGTGTCAACTGTGTCTTTCACGTCTTTCTCCCATGGCATTCCCAACAAGATCCTGAGTTTCTTTTTCATAACTGCAGCATTCAGGATGTGAGTAATGCCCAGCTCTTTCATTCTCATTCGGTCCCTTGCTGTTTCTCTGCACAAGAATACAACAGTCTAGATTAGTCTTTCGTTAATGAGTATTTACAATGTAGAAATATAATTGTGTTTGATTCCTGTTCATACTCCTGCATTACATTATTAATCACATGGTTTATATTAGTCAATGGTAGACTTACTCATTTCTCATGAAGATGTTGTTCCAGACCTGAGTGACAGGTTTGTAACGCGTTGTATACGCCTTCACATGCCTGTACGATTGAAAACATTCCTCTTCTGGAAATGGATCCCGCTTGGAAGTGCGTGCATTAGGTTTTGGCACAGCACTGCTTGGACCTGAATCAACCAGATCCAGTTCATGTTCAGGAACAACGCTTGGAACCAGGTCACATGATTCATCTGAGTCAAACATATCCAGATCAGGAAGGTAACCAGGTGACAAGGTTCATCTGAATTAAACAGCAGATCCAGTTCAGATTCCAGCCCAGGACCGCTTGGAACAGGGTCACACAATTGTTCTGGATCAGCCAGATCCAAATCAGGTTCCATCTCAGGAAAGCTTGGAACCGGAACACATGATTCCTCTGGATCAGCCAGATCCAAATCAGGTTCCATCTCAGGAATGCTTGGAACCAGATCCGTTTCAGATGTTTGCTCAGGAGTGCTTGCATCTGGAACACACACTGGCTCTGGAACAGCCGGATCCCTCCAAAAAAGCATTTTAAAGAATGCACCAATTTTGTTCATCATCCACCCTTTGGTACTTTCTGAAAATAGAAGAAAACAAATAATATGTTATCAGAAACATCTCTAACCACAGATCAAACATGAATAATTAGTCCAACTTGAAAGTCATTTCTTTTGCATCTCATTTGTTCTGTAAACACACAGTTCAGTAATTTAGAGTAATTCATCTCACTCCTGAAACTTTACAGTGTGAATGTAGCCATTGTAATGTTGCATCTCAAATGCTCTGTAGACATTTACCTTCTGGGCTGTTCTCATGGGTTTCAGGAGAAGCGTCCATGCCACTGCTGCTCCCTGACACTTCTGTTGAAGGCCCTGCTGACTCGGCCAGATCTTCAGACACCAGTGTAGGGCTCTTCAAATCTGAGATGGCATCATCGATGTCAACCTCCTGACCTTCTGGCTCTGGAACAGTCGGATCTTTCCCAAAACGCTTTTTGAAGAATGCACAAATTTTGTTCTTCTTCTTCACTTTTATGAAAAAAGAAGAAAATAATATGTTATCAGAAACATCCCTAACCACAGATCAAACATGAATAATTAGTCCAACTTGAAAGTCATTTGTGTTTGCATCTCATTTGTTCTGTACACACAAGGTTCAGTAATTTACAGGAGTGACAACCTCATTCTACAACTGAATTAACTCCCGAAAAATGGAAGTAGTGACAACTGCATCTCAAAATGCTCTGTTGATATTTACTTTTTGGGCTATTCTCTTCAGGGGTTTCAGGAGAAGCGTCCATCTGCAGATCTTCAGACACCAGATTGGCATCATCGTCGTCAACCTCCTGACCTAATGGCTCGGAGCTGCTTGGACCTGGGACACTTGACCCCTCTGGTTCAGTCTCCGGCTCGCTCCAGAAAAGCCTTTTAAAGAATGTACCAATTGTGTTCATCCACCCATTGGTACTTTCTGGAAAAAAAAAGCAACAATAAACAAATAATATGTTATTAGAAACAACAGATTACCCTCGTGAAAAAAAAAATATATATATTTGAAATACATTTATTTTGTGCTAAGTATACTACTTATACATTTACATATTTATGTGATAAATAAAAATACCCTACAATTGCACTTTTGCTATACTAAACTGCAACACTTAAAGTCTGCTAAATTGGAACAACTACTTAATGCACTTTAATTGTGTGGAAGTAGTGCTGAGATCCAAATTAAGACTAAAGTATATTTTATGTATCGCTCTTTGCTCGGTTTCTGTATATATAATTTGAATACAAGTTTTATTTTTATTCTGCTATGTACACATTGCAAAGTTTCTGGACAACCGTATTAAACTGCATGACTGAATCTGAAAACTGCGATGTTTGACATTATGAAAATGCTTGTTATACAAAAGGGCATAGATGGGTATAATTTAGTCTGGCTTTTATGTTGCATTGTGTAGATTTGAAAGACGTTTCTATTTGCATCTAATTGTAATGTTGCATCTCAAATGCTCTGTAGACATTCACCTGTTGGGCAGTTCTCAGGAGCTTCAAGAGAAGTATCCATGCCTTCGCTTGAAGGCCCTGCTGGGTCAGTCAGACCTTCACACACCAACTCTGAGACGATATTTTTGATGTCAGTCTCCAGCTGCTTCTCTTTCTTCTCACATTCACAGACAGATGTTGTGTTGATCATATCAGAAACAAGCTTCACAACATTCCCCTCTAAAGCGCAGTAACTGACTGAGATGTCATCATCAGTGTCAGCCTGCAGCTCCAGATGGATCTGTGCCGATTGATCGGTACTGATAAGGTCATAGATGGCGTCGGTGATCTGAAACTCCAACTCCACACCTTCCTCATCTGGTACCCAGCAACTGTCACCGCAGGAGAATTCACTGTTGAGATATATCTCCATATACACTTCTTTGAAGTTAGTAGACATTGTTTGTATCTAAAGGCATCTTTACACAGCCGACTTATGGCTGTTCTGAAGCGGGTCTGTACCTGCTCAGAATTCAGTGTAAAGACGCAATGCCGTGTTAAAGAAGACCTAAAATACGCCGGGTCTGACCCACCTCAGCCCCTAGTATCAAAGGCGAGTCTGATACTGTTCTGGTTCAGTGTAAATGAACGCGAAATATATAGCCGCTCTAAACTACGTCGTTGTCATGACAACCAAAAGCATTCCAGTCAGCTCAGGCGGCGCGAGATTCAAGAAGCAGGAGACGAAACATATAACTTAGGGCAGTGGTCTCAAACTGCCGGCCCGCGGGCCATTTACGGCCCGCCCTCCCCCTCTACCCGGCCCGCAACTGATCTCAAAAATAAAACACAATCCGGCCCGCTAAATTATTATTATTATTATTATTATATTATTCTCTAGTTGCTACCGGTCTGATATGCAAAGAAAAAGTCGCCGTTCTATGGGGCCATTCACATATCACGTCACATAAGCGGCCGCGCCGCATTCTCCTTCTTTCCAATGCGCTTTCGCTCCAGTTGTGTCTGTCGTTGCTATGCAACCATGAGCCGCGCTCTCAACCGCGTCGCTTCTATTATGAGCGCGCTTGCCTAAATTACAGTAAAAGCACTCGACTTTAAGTCACGAGCGTCGATTTAAACCACCGAAACGCGTCCGATGCAGCCATTAAACGTTACCGATGCTCAAACGGCATCTTGGACAAATGCGCTGCCAGGTGTCTGTCAAGAAACAGAAGAGTGTACAAATGTATTCAGGGATTGTATTTGTTCAGTACAGTGTTGGTCAGTGCAAAAATGTAATGTTATTTAAGCTAACATAAAGTAAGGGAAAATACTTCCACTAAATATTAAAAACTAATAATGTATGTAACAATGAGAGATTTTTATTTTTTGGCAAAATTATGTTGATAGTTTTTTGTTTATTTCTGACCCCTCCACGCCACAAGTGTTGATGGTTTTGTTCCTAAATTACTAATTTTTTTATTCCATGCACCTTGTTGGATGTGAGAAGTTGCACCAGACTATTGCAATTAATAGTATATAGTATATTATATAGTAGTATATATAGTACACTCTGTAACAATGAGAGATATACTGCTGTTTACATTTATGGTAAATAAAATATTTATAGTATAGGAATAAAGATATTTTAGTAGGCAATTTGATGTAAATGAGAAATAATGCAAAGGAAAGTAAATTTTCTGAAATGTTGCGCTTTCTTGCGCTTGAATGTTAATATGGCCCTCCTATGAGGTGTCAATCAGAGAAACGGCCCCCCGCCAATTTGTGTTTGAGACCCCTGACTTAGGGCAAATAATGTCTTCCAACAAGGGGCATTGAAGTAAAAGAGTCCTGTACTCACATCGTGAAGCAAACCACCAAATAACAGCAGAGAATCGTCGTGTGTCATCAGTTGGCTTTCGCCGTTTGTAATCTTCCTATGAAGAGACTGTCAGATCAATGTGCTGCTACATTTCTCTCAGATAAGGTAAATGCTTAACACAATCGGCGTCACTTTGATTGTGTACTGTTATATTATATTCCAAAAATCATCTCCTTGAGGACGATATTTCACCCACACACGACGGTCTATCTGGTGATCTGCTGCTGCCTGATACACGCAAATGCTAGCATCATTTGTTGTTTCTGTCTCTTTGAAAAAAAAAAAAAAAATGTTCGACCTCTTTTAATCCTGTTGTGAACTACCCGGTGTAATAATGAATAATTTTTTGTTGCATCGTTCAATTTTTATTATGACAAACATCAAAGTGTGAGATATAGCACGCAGTTTACTATAAATTTTCGTTTTTTTTTTTATTTCGAGTTATATTTCATTGTTTATTATTTAATTATTTTTAAATTAATTTTGTTAAAACTGTTAGTTTTGAAATAGGGGAGAGTGGGGTAATGTGAGACATCGGGTAATGTGAGACACCCCCTGTATCTAGGCAACTGAACACATTTGTGGTCATGTGACAATTATATTTTCAAGCCCCTCCCATTTCCCCTTGGCCATGAAGGAGAGGACCTCATGGTGCTGTGGTAAGCATGTTTTTTTCACAAAAATATGTTTTTTGCATGTAAAAGTAAATTTTCTTGTGGTCAACTTAATCAACTGTTGTGCCAAAGCAAACTGATTCAGGTAGAAAAACTTATATCATACATGTTGATGAACTACCAACATATAAAACCATGTGATGATGCTAGCTGAAGATTAGCCTGAATTGCTAAGAGAGATCATTTTTTTCTAAAATGTGGTGGTGGGGTAAAGTGAGACAAATGCTTTGGGGTAAAGTGAGACATGAGGCACAAGTTAAGTTTAGTCTTAAACACATTTTAATGTAATATTACATTACATATGTTTTATTTTTAATGTCATAAACATTGTAGAAAAGCCATCATGCCAAGGAAATACACCAGGAAGACAACCTGGGGCAAAACACCCCTCGAGGAGATGGAGAGTGCAGCCGCTGAGGTCAAGGAAGGAAAAAAGTCTATAAGAGCAGCTGCAAGGGACAGAAATATTGATAAGTCAAGCCTCCAAAGATTTATAAAGAAAAAAGAGATAGGGGAAGTAAAATCAGTAGCTTGGGGTGCAGTAGCTGAGGCAAAGAGAATATTCACAGATGAGATGGAGGAGGAGCTTTCCAAACACTTGAAACAACTAGCTGAACAGTTCCACGGCCTTCCTCCAGTTAAGTGCCGTCAACTGGCATTTGAATATGCAGAGAAAAACAATATCCCTGTGCCTTCCAATTGGACAAAGACACTATGTGCAGGTAGGCTAGGGTGTGCAAGAGATCACATGATTCTGTAGGTTAGTTGGGGGTGCATTCACGCGGCCTTGTAATTCCTGTAGTTACGAGATTCTAGCTTGTAGAAAGTGTTCACGTCCTCATAGAGCTTTTAATTACAGCTTGTAAGCTGGGAGTTTTCTGAAAGCTCCCACATGTACCACGTGGCCGCTGTACCACCTGACCACTGTAGATTAATTTAGCCATTGATAGTGGTGCCATAGAAATGCATAATTCCCAGTCCAAGTACCAAAAAGACGTGAACAGCTCCGAATATAACGTCACATGTTGTTATCTCAAGATTCCGGTAAATATGAGGTGGCGTGAACGCAGCATAAGGCCAGATCTTGCCACAAAGCTAAATCTTAGCCTATAGTTAATAATTAGGCCTGTCAAAAGATTAATCGTGATTAATCGGTTCTAAAATAAAAGTTTGTGTTTACATAATATATGTGTGTGTATAATTATTATTTTATATATAAATGCACACATATTTTCTAAATATATACATGCTTGTGTGTGTTTTTATATATAAATAATAATTGTACTCACACATATATTATGTAAACACAATCGTTTATTTTGGAAGCAGTTAATTGCGATTAATCTTTTGACAGCCCTACTAATAATGAATTGTCTACTCTAGGTGAAAACTGGTTTGGCAGCTTCCTAGCACGTCGCCATCTCTCTGTCCGAACTCCAGAGGCAACATCCCTGGGAAGGGCTACAGCCTTCAATAAAACTACAGTTGGGGAGTTCTTTGACAATCTGGCTGTAGTGATGGACAGGTGACAGAATTAATTATTTAGTTGCAAATGTTTTATGGAGGCTTTACCTGTTGGATTTGGTTTTGATTCTGATAAGGTTCTTCCCTTGCCTCTCATCTTTAACAGGCATACATTCCCTCCACACATGATTTACATTGTGGATGAAACGGGCGTCTTTACAGTACAAAAGCCACAGCAGGTAGCCTAAGATACACATGATACACTAGAGAGAGCACTAGACTAATACTGAGTGGCTTGTGATATTGACAGAATGCTGAAACTAATGTTATTAGTAATTTTGTGAACCTGTGAACTAAAAAAAATGAATGGACTGAAAAGAAATACAATGTACCTTTAGACCAGTAGTAGCATACTGATTGCACATGCCATTGATTCTAATCTTTCTATTTGAATAAGGTTGTGACAGAGAAAGGAAAAAAGCAAGTTGGTTCTGTCACATCGGCTGAGAGAGGAGAACTGGTGACTGTGGTGTGTGCAGTGAATGCTGCTGGGAATGCCGCACCTCCCATGTTTATCTTCCCCAGAGTTAAGTTTAAGGACTGCTTCATGATAGGAGCACCTCCAGGAGCCAAAGGTACCTCCACCAGAACGGGATGGATGAATGAAGACACCTGGGCTGAGTTCCTTGATCACCTGATACAGCACACTAACTGCACCCCTGACCGTCCCATGCTGCTAATCCAGGATAATCTTAAGGCTCACATCTCACTTAAGGCAGTAGAAATAGCCAAGAGCAATGGTATTGTTCTGCTCACCCTCCCACCCCACACATCCCATCGCATGCAGCCTCTCGATGTAACTGTGTATGGCCCGTTCAAGACCCAATACAGCCGAGCTCTTGATGGGTGGATGAGATCCAACCCTGGCCAAACAGTCTCGATCTACCAGATTGCAGGACTTGTGAATGAGGCCTTCATGTCAGCAGTGACACAACGCAACATCACTTCTGGATTTAAGTCCACTGGGATTTTCCTATATAACCGAGAAATTTTCCTTGATGAAGCGTTTGCACCATCCACGGTGTCAGACCGGCCAAACCCCTGAGCTGCAGCCTGCCACAGCAGATGATCCGGATGGTCCACCCCCTGCAGATGATCCACCTGCAGAAGATAATTCACTTGCTGATGCTAATCCACCAACTGTGCATGGTCCACATGGATGTGCCTTACCAGCTGACTCAGATGTGCCATGTGTTCCCAGCCAACCTGGATATGTGTCTCCTCGTGAAATCCTACCATTTCCCAAATGTCCCCCCAGAAGACAAATCAAACGAAAACGTGTGAAGACAGCCATCCTAACGGATACTCCTGAGAAGCAGGCAATTGAAAAGGCTTATAAAGAAAGACAAAAGAAACTGGCAGGGAAAAACAAAAAAATATCAAAGAAAAGGGAAAACCAAAAAAAAAAGCAACCAAAAAGAAAATCATATTTAGCAGCTCTGAGGAGAGTGATGTCCCTGTCTCAATTGATAGTGTGTCTGACGAAGAGAGCTCTGAGGATGAGAGAAGTGATCCAGGAAACACAGATCTGTTCGTGGGTGACTTTGTCATAGTTAACTTTGCAACCAAACACAGGAGCGTCCGTTACATTGGCATGGTTAAGAAAGTTGAGGATGACGAAATACTTGCACAGTTTCTCAGAAGAATCCAGGGAAACACGAAAGAGTGGGAGAGACCCACATTTGCTATAAAGGAAAATGATGTGGCACACTTTCCTAAAAGCGATGTGGTGAAGAAGCTGCCTCAACCTAAAAGGCCTGGAGGAACCACACGGAGAGAGCAACTCTTCATCTTTCCCTGTAATCTTCAGGGCTGGAATGTAGAGTAGGCCTAGTTGTAGAGAGAGTAGGCTGATGTTCTAATACAGGTGGCTCTAGTTCTGTGTTCTAAATCACAGGCTGCTGTTCTAGCTGGTTCTGATTGTTCTTTGCTCTGACCCCCAGACACTAGCTGGCTCTAAGGGTCCTGTGTTGTGACCCCCAGACTGTGTTCTAATCTAACTGGTTCTATCTGTCATTTGAATGTTAATTAAAATATTTTGAATTATATTATGTTGCATTTGATTTTGTTCCAAGTTACTTTCAAGTGTTTAGGAAAAAGAAGTGCTTAATTGACCAATCCCCATGATTTTGTTACTAGTCCGACATTAGTTCTGGAATGTGTGGTTGTCAAACTAGCTGTCAGGATTCAAACGGTTACAACAAGTGTTGTTATGGTAGTTTCACAGTGGAAAAAGTAAGTGGATCAGTTTACCCCCAGCTGGTTCACTTTACCCCCTTGATTTTTGTGGTCTGTCTCAGTTTACCCCTAAACTGGGGTAAAGTGAGACACAAGATGACTTTTTTAAAAACAATCATATTTTCACGGACCTTCATCCTGAATACATTCTGATCATTTCCATGGCTAGGAAACATCCTGAATTAATGAGAAAGGTGTAAATTTGACTGATATATCATTTTAGCTTGCTTAGAGGGGAGCAAATGTAAAAAAATGTCCCACTTTACCCCACTCTCCCCTATAACGCAGAGATGTCAGGTAAAAACGCGTGATTTGTTGGACTGATGAAAAATGAAAGCAGAGCTGTACAATACAATCGGCTGTATCGCGACGTGGTCTAGGGCGGGTCTTTGCATATAAAGACTGCTGTATAAATATATCTGTCTGTTTAACATGTCTGCCTGTGTGAATGAGCTGCGCTGTTTCGTGTACTACATACTAAAGTATGCGCGGTGCTCTTATTGTTTTTTAAGTGTTTGCCGTCTCGTTATCAGAGGACATGAACACAAACATATCCACGGTTGCTCTGAGATGGCGCTTAATGAGCATTTCATCATTTTATTTGAGAAAAACCATTGTCAAATACACTGAAACTCAAAGCTCTTCACTACATCCAGTCAAAAAAAAAAAAAGACCGGTTTTTAACTCGAAAAATTGACAAATTTAAATAGAATGTACTTCTCAAAATAATTATAAAAAAAGTTAATTTCATTTCCATCATTTTTGATAATATTTGTAGGCCTATTAAAAAAAAATAAAAGCCAGAAGAATTAAGTCAAAGCAGAATTTCTGAATTTTAATTATTAATAAAAGTTGTTCAATTTCTAATCCATAATAATTTATTAAATGTATTTGATTGTTTTTGATTATTGAAATCTGAATAGAGAAAACAAAATTTTAATTAATTTATTGGTCATTTAATTGATGATATAAATAAAAATTGATTGTTTAATACCGTGATACCGTGAAACCGTGATATTTACTCAGACGGTTCATACCGTGGAAATCTCATACCGTTAAACCCTACCTGGCCTCTAAACAAACAATAAGAAACTGGATTGTGGAGACAATTTCTACATCTTATGAGTTGAGCGTCTGCCTTCACCTCTATTTGTAAGGGCTCAATTCACAAGAAGTATGGCAACTTCTAAAGCCTTATTGTCAGGGGTCTCCCTTCAGAAAGTATTTGATGCTGTGGAATGGTCCTCCTCAAACACCTGGACCCTCCTTCTACACCTAGTGCTCAAGTGCTCTCGTCCTGAGTTGTGCCTGTAGTTTCACTCAAAGACAGAAATTAGTCAGTATAACACAGTGGGCATTTCCTTCCACACTCTCGAAAGGGAACATGACTGTAACCTTTGTTCACTGAGAAGGGAACAAGACGCTGAGTCCCTTTGCCATATTTCATGAATGCCTGTGAGGACCTTGCTTCTAATATGTACCAGCTTCCCTATGTGGCTTCTGTGGTGTACAGTCACACGTCACATGGTGATGCGGCACCAATCAGAATTGGGCCCCGTTTACACGTACATGGTTATTTTGAAAAACGGAGACATTTCCCTTCGTTTGCGCCCTTCGTTTACACGCAAACGGAGAATTCGCCTCTGAAAACGAGTCTTTCTAAAAACTCCGGCCAGAGTGGAGATTTTGAAAATCTTCGTTTGCATGTAAACTGAGACAAATGGGTGTTTAGGCAGCCAACGTCACAGTATGCGCCAGAGCTCGCACATACACTCCTGAACAAAATCTTAAGACCGGAGGAAAAATTACAAGTATTTGCATTTTGCGCTGCTGGATGGTAACCAGGTTGTAAGTACTGCTTCAAAATGCCAAGAGAAAAAACAGGAGCAAGAGACAAAAATAGAGAGTAGGCAATTTATTGAAAACTGCATTTAAACTCAAACAGGCTGTTCATCAGCTGATCAAAAGTTTAAGACCATAGCCTTAAAAAGGTAAAATCTCTGCAAAAATATGGCTTTCATGTCATTGTCCTTAAGGCATTCACACTGTCATGATCTCCTGATGGCAAAGGCAAAAAGGCTTTCTTTCTTTGAACGTGGCAGGATTGTTGAGCTGCACAAACAATGGCTCTCGCAACGGGCCATCGCTGCTGAGGTTGGACGCAGTAAGACAGTCATTTTACATTTCTTAAAAGATCCTACAAGTTATGGGACAAAAAAGTCAAGTGGTAGACCCAAATAAATTTCACCTGCACTGAGCCGGAGGATCCTACGGGCTGTCCGTGAAGACACAGGCCGATCCTCAACCCAAATTAAAACCCTTACTGATGCTGACTGCAGCCCAATAACCATAAGACGGCATCTGCGACTGAAGGGCTTAAAGAACAAAAAACGTCTTCAAAGGCCACGTCGCCTCCCACGCCACAAACTTGCCTGTTTGGAATTTGCAAGGGAGCACCAAACATGGGACATTGAAAGGTGGAAGAAAGTTTTATTCTCTGATGAGAAAAAATTTAACCTGGACGGTCCTGATGGCTTCCAACGTTACTGGCATGACAAGGAGATCCCACTGGAGATGTTTTCTACGCGGCACAGTGGAGGAGGCTCCATCATGATCTGGGGTGCTTTTTCCTTCAATGGAAAATGGAGCTTCAGGTTGTGCAGGGGCGTCAAACAGCGGCTGGCTATGTGGACATGTTGCAGCGGGCATCCCTCTTGACTGAGGGCCCTCGTCTGTGTGGTCTTTCAACAAGACGACGCTGCAGTTCACAATGCCCGCCTGACGAAGGACTTCTTCCAGGAGAATAACATTGCTCTTTTGGACCATCCTGCATGTTCCCCTGATCTAAATCCCATTGAGAATGTTTGGGGATGGATGGCAAGGGAAGTTTACAAAAACAGACGTCAGTTCCAGACCGTGGATGCCCTTCGTGAAGCCATCTTCACTACATGGAGCAATGTTCCCACCAGCCTCCTGGAAACAGTCGCATCAAGCATGCCAAAACAAGTGTTTGAAGTAATCAACAAGAATGGTGGGGCTACTCACTACTGAGTCCTTTTTTGACACTTTTAGTTCTATTGTGGCTTTTTTTTGGGCTATGGTCTTAAACTTTTGATCAGATGGTGAACAGCCTGTTTGAGTTTAAATGCAGTTTTCAATAAATTGCCTACTCTCTATTTTTTGTCTCTTGCTCCTTTTTTCTTCTTTTGGCATTTTGAAGCAGTACGTACAACCTAGTTAAGATCCAGCAGTGCAAAATGCGAATACTTGTAATGTTTCCCCTGGTCTTAAGATTTTGTTCAGGAGTGTATGTCAAAAGTGCGACCTATGTTTACATGTGATCATGGAAGCGTTCAGAGTAGCAGTCGCATTTATGTTGGTGCAAACTCTTCTCGTGTGTTTGCATTTGCAAATACAGCTGCTCCATTATGTCAAGGAGCAGAGACGAATGAGTGCTCGGAGATCAGCAATTTTGCAACAACTTCGAATCACTTCAAGAGGAATTCGGGATTCTTTTTCGGGATTCTGATTGGCTTACGTGGGCTTGAGCTGCTCGTTACACTCTTGACGTCATATATACACGGGTACGTGTAAATGAACACTTTTCTGAAAACTGACATGTGTGCATGATGTTATTTTTGAAACCGGAGAGGTTTCAAAAATAGTTGTGCAGCACACGTGACCTACAACATGCATAAACCACTTTCTAATAGTTTGGACCAGATCCGAAGTCTACGTTCGCTCTTCAGCCAGCGTTGCAGCAAGACAAGGGAAATAACGACAGGAGACAGAATTATAACTGAAAAGGTAAGTAATTTTTCTTTTGTATTTCTTTGTACTAAATTGTTTCGTTGGGGGAAAAACAAACAACTGACAGCAAAAAATAAAAAACAGAAAAACAACAACAATAATACAATTCACAAAAGAACCCTTTTTGTTGAACTCTTGAAATAAAGCTTGTTATACTCCTGTGACACTTTGTGAGTTATTTAATTCTGTAGTTGATTATATAATATTTATATATATTATAAATTATTATATTAGTTTATTTTATATTTTATTATATTATAGTAGTTTAGTTATTTAATTAGTCTGTTATTCTTTAATTAGCTTTAGTATTCTTAATTTAATCGGTTTGGTTTATAGCTATGTATCTTTAAACACACTTTTCTTCTTTCCCATACAAAATGGTAACCAATTCAATAACCTTTGTGTTTTCTTTTCAGAACAATTCCAATAAAAAGAAATAACAGAAAATGGGACAATTCAAGAAAAATGTCAGATGACACAGAATCAGAGTCCTTTTCAATCAATTGTCTTTGCTGGAAATGACTCAATCAAATTAAACAGGACTTTAGCTCAGTGTCCTGTTTCAGTGTTCAGTAAAGAACACAGATAAGCAACTCCAAGATGAAAAAAATTGGGAAAAGGGAAAAAAGGAAAAACAGTTCCTGTTCACAGAATATGTATGATCCTACCACTTCGAAGAAACAATTGAAATGTTGTCCAAGCTCGAGAAAACCAGGTTGGCCCGCCAGTTTCCACCAATGTTGAGCACTCCTCGTTGCTGGCAGAAACGGTTTTAACTTAGAACTCCAAGAAACTCCTCATTCAGTTTCAAAGAGATGCAGAAGGACCGGAACATCAAGAGAGAAAAAGGGAAGAAGGAGAAAAACAAAACAAGGCAGAAAAATCACAATTAATTCCCATTTAACAGCATTAACATTTCAAATGATCATTTTCAGCACAATAAATGCTCTAAAATGCATCAATACACATTTCTCAACACTTATTTCTTTCTTTTATCACATTTCTTAACATAAATATAACATAAATATAACAATTAACATAAATATATTAATGAAGAATACTGTCTTAGGAGTGACGTATGTGCACTCAATTAGCTTGTAGCTCATAGCACATGGCCCGCATGGTTAGCAAAAACTCCACGTGAGCTACGTTACACTCATCACGCTCATAAAGTTAGAAAATGGATATAAACACTTTTAAACAGCAAATAAACAGCTAATTTAAGTAATAAATTCACATATGAACTAATTTCTCTACATATTTCACAAAAAACATACATCACAGTATCATTTAAGAACACTTGACTCACAAAAGACTGGAAAATTGCAGAAATCATAGCCAAATATGGTGATTTATGAGCTCACTTACCAAGGATAAATCGACAGATCAGAAATAATATCGATGTATCAAAGAAATCTGCTCTGTGCAGTTTTCGTCGGACGAATCAGCTCAACTTCTCTCTTAATCTTTATGGATTTTAGAACTGCGATTATATCAAAAGCATCACAGCTCAATCGGCCATTTCACTTCACTCCGTGACGAGAGACTGTTCACCTCTGCTCAGCGCGAGAGATGACGCAACACACTAAGGCAGAGCTATTCTTAATTGTTTAATTTGGGGGAGCTCCAAGATGGCGCCGTGGACGGTTGTGATTCTCTAAGCTGAGAAACAAATCGGGTTTTTCTCACAAATGATTATGTAAATTTCACAAAGTTGCTAACTGTTATCTAAAGGTTGCTATTGACTGTTGAATTTAATTTAATATTGACCGTGGAACATTGAAAAGGATTTTAAATCACAAAATCAACCGTTACGCTGCAGTTCAAAAACATGGGGACCTTGGCGCAGAGATGGAGATTGACACTACGCAAGAGAAGAGAAACTTTAACGATACTCACTCGTATGCCTGTAAAGTAAAAAACGGAGGAACTTGTGATTCCTGTCCAAATACACCAAGCAAAAATCAACCTCCCAAAAGGCAAAAAAGTGTTGTCGTCTCATCTTCCAAACAAAGTGAACTATCTTTGAGTGATGTGCAGGAGAATATCATCCAAATTCTCTCTGAAAAGATTAATGAGAGATCCGACCAGATTGAAAGAATGGTTAAGGAGAATTCTTCCAACATTGAGGCCTTGGGCAAATCTCTTACTTCAGTTCATGATGATGTAATGGTTCTGCAGAAAGAAAATGAAAAGCTGAAAAATGCGAATGCTGTCCTAGAAAAAAAGATCAATGATATGAACACGAAAATTTACGACCAGGAACGTTACAGCCGCAGATGGTGCCTGCGTTTATATGGACTGTCGGAGCAGTCTACTGAAAACGTTAAAATGAGAGTCATGGAAGTATGCAAAACGGTGGCCTCGGATACGGATAAACGTGCAGTAATTGATGCTCTGGATGTAGCACACCGACTTGGCAGACTTAAAACATCTGATGATGGTAGAAAAGTGAAACCAAGGCCGGTGATCCTGAGATTTATTTCTCGAACAGCGAGAGATTTCATCTGGAAAAACTCAAAAAATAACGAGTATCTAACCCGCAAGGGACTGCGGTTTAAGGAGGACTTGTCTGCTTTCGACATAGAAGCACGGAATCGTCTCTGGCCGGCTGTAGAGAGAGCAAGAAAGGAAGGCAAGAATGCATACTTCAGCGGAGCGAGGGCTTTCGTTGACGGTAAAGAGATTCGTCCGGAAGAAGGCAACGGTACTACATAGACTTGGTCGTCTTGTTGCAGTTGGTGGTATTTTCAATGTTAAAGCTGATCTCCTTTGTTAATAAATAAGTGGTTGATTTTGAGTTCAATTGGTATTATAACTGGACACACTTTAAGTTTTATTTGAATGTTTGCAACTGTTAAAATTCTTGGCAGTCATGTGAGAATCCCATTATGTTAAAGTTTAAAGTTTCAGGTTTATTCTTACTCTTGTGGTCCTTTTAGTAATCCTTTGGACTAATGTCTCTTTCTTTATTTTCTATCAATGCCAGAGGTATTCGTGATATTCTAAAGAGAAAAGCTTTGTTTTTGTTTTGCAAAAGGAAATCTGTGGATTTTTGTTTAATTCAGGAAACGCATGCATGTTCTTCAGATATAGTGTTTTGGAAAAACCAGTGGGGAAAAGAAATTTGGTTGTCATTTGGCAGTAATCGATCAGCGGGGGTCGCTATTTTACAAGATAAATTTACAGGACAAATACTAAATTACGAAAAAGATGATTTTGGTAGATGGATATTGCTCGTGTTAAATAAAGATAATGAACCATTTGTATTAGTCAATTGTTATGCCACCAATAACAAAGCAAATAACGAAATACTTTTTTCACATATTGAGTCTAGAATTCAACATTTCATTTTTCTATATCCTTTAGCCAAAGTTATTTGGGGAGGAGATTTCAATACTGTGTTTAATGAAACCATTGATAGATGGCCTCCTAAAAATAGGCCTGGTTCTTCAAGTGAATTGGATAATATATGTTTAAGATTGGGCCTTATTGATGTGTGGCGATACAAGAATCCAGACAGGGAGGAATATACGTGGAGTAACAAGGACTCATCCCTTCATTCCCGTATTGACTATTGGTTAGTGTCTAATAATTTAACTAAAAATGTGACTTCTGTGTTGATAGAACCTTGCATAATGACGGATCATAAAGGAATATTCATAAAAGTAAATATGGGGCAAGATAAATCAGTCAAAAAAAGCAGCTATTGGAAATTAAATAATAAATTGCTTGAAAATGAATATTTAAAGATGAAAATTAAACAAATTATTGAAAAATATACAACAATTGCGAGTTTAGAAAATTCCTATGGAAAGTATTGGGAATTAATGAAATTTGATATTAGAACGGCATTTTAACCAAGGAAAATTGGAAGCAAAAAATAATAAAATGAAAGAGAATTCAATTGTAGAGGAAATTTTTGAGTTGTAAAAAGAAAAGATAGATTTGACTGATTGTGAATTACAAAAATTAGACTTATTGCAGATTGAATTAGATAATATTTATGAGGATAAAGCTAGAGGAGCATTCATTAGATCCAGACTTAAATGGTTAGAAAAAGGGGGAAAAAAAATACAAAATATTTTTTTGGCCTTGAAAAAAGAAACGGTGACTTTGCCAATCTCAAAATTAATGATTTACAACAAATTAGTAGATAATCCCTCAGTTATTTCAAAATATGTGGCTCAGTTTTTTAGTAATTTGTATTCTTCTACGTCAGCTACTTCAAACATTGATGTTTTTTAAATAGTTTGGCGAGCGATACAATAAAAATAGATCAAAACTTTCAGAATGTGTGTGATAAAGAAATTGACATTGAAGAGTTGAGAGAGTGCATAAACTTGCTTAAAAATAACAAATCTCCAGGCAATGACGGGCTAACAGGAGAATTTTATAAGACATTTTCTGAGGAACTTTCACCTTTTCTGTTATTAGTATTCATAGAAGCTATACAAAATGATGAATTGCCTGTTTCATTAAAACAAGGAGTTATAACACTGATTCCAAAACCTAACAAGGACAAGTTATATATTGAAAATTGGAGGCCTATTAGTTTGCTCAATAATGACAGCAAGTTGTTTGCAATGATTTTTGCTAGAAGATTAAAAAAAGGATTAGATAAAATAATTGATATAGAACAATCTGGTTTTATGCAAGGTCGTCATATCAGGAATAATATTAGACTAGTCTTAGATATGATTGATTACAATCACTTTATTGAGGATGACAGTTTTATTTTATTTATCGATTTTATAAAGCATTTGATACGGTGAACCATAATTTTATTTTTAAAGTTATACAATTTTTTGGTTTGGGAGTTATGTTTTTGAAAGCAGTTAAAACATTGTATAGTGGATGTAATAGTTCTGTCAAACTTGCTCATGGTACTTCACAAAGATTTGATATTCATCGTGGCATTAGGCAAGGATGCCCCCTCTCTCCTTTTTTATTTCTGTTAGTTACTCAGGTTTTGGCAATGCATGTAAAAAGAAATCAATATAATGGTATCACAGCTTTAGGTGTAGAATTTAAGCTTAGCCAGTTTGCTGATGACACTGCAGTTTTTTTGAAAAACTAATTTGAGATACCAAAAATAATTAGATGTATTGAGGCATTCACTGCGGTTTCAGGCCTTAAAATGAATTGTGATAAATCTATATTGTTTCCCCTTAAAGACTGCTCCTCTACAGAAATAGAGAACATCCCAGTTAAACACCAATTAACATATCTAGGTGTAGTAATTTGTAAAAATGAAAAACAAAGAATTCAGTTAAATTTTGAACCAATTATTAAGAAAACAAGGGAGAAATTTAATTTGTGGTTAATGAGGGATATATCAATATTTGGGAGGGTATTATTGTCAAAGGTGGAAGGTATATCTAGATCTGTGTATATGTCTTTATCATTGAATGTGCCTCCTAAGATTATTAAAGATTTAGATAAGATAATTTATGACTTTATTTGGAGAAAAAAAACACATTATTTGAAAAAAAGAAGTAATTTGTAATCCTAAAGAGCAAGGGGGACTGGAAGTTTTAGATTATAGTACACTTAATGACACTTTCAAAATTAAATGGTTAATAGAGTTTATGAAGAATAGGGAAAATCCTTGGAACATATTCCCTAATTATATATTTAATATTCTGGAGGCATAGATTTTTGTTGAAATGTAATTTTTCTGTCGACAAAATTCCCGTTAAATTAGCTAGTTTTCATAGACAAGCCTTGCTAGCATGGAAATTAGTTCACAAGCACAATTTCTCACCCCATAATTATGTCATATGGAATAACAAAGATATACTATTTAAAAACAAATCATTATTCTATCATACTTGGTTCAATGAAGGTATTATGTTAGTAAGACAGTTGCTTAATTCCCATGGGTATTTGTTGTCATATACAGAATTTCTGCAAAAATTTCAATTTCCAGTTAAACCAAGAGAGTTTGCTATTGTTCTTGATGCGATCCCAAAGAGCGTGACATTACTTTTAAAGAATTCTAGTTCAGTGGAAATCAACATGGATAATTCTTGTTAGAATATTTTCATTGATAATGTCGATGTTCTAAAAACAACAGTGTAGTAACAGGGTTAAAGAATGCTCTTTGTTCTGTGTCTTTTCCTGCTGCAAGATTTTTCTGGTCTTCTTTATTTGGTGATATCTCTTGGGTTAAAGTATGGAAACTTTCAAATAAGTTCTGTATCAATAACAAAATTAGGGAAGTGTCTTACAAAATACTTCATAGAATTTATCCTGCTAAGCATGTTTTGGAAAGATTTAAGCTTGACATTTCTTATACCTGTGAATTTTGTGGACAAGAAAAAGAAACTATTTTGCATCTGTTTTTTCACTGTATTTACACAAGATTATTTGGAAAGATTTAGAATTCTATATTAATAGAAAACTTGATTGTATGATAGAAATTTGTGTATTTGATGTACTTTTTTATACAGAAAATGAAAATTTGAACTGTAAAGAACTACATATTATACATTTGTTTATTTTATTAGGAAAATACCATATACATAAGAAGAAGTGGGCTCAATGTAAACCATATTTTTCACATTTTATAAATGACTTCAAATTGTATGTAAATCTTTTGGAACAAACCAAAAACCAAAAAGCACTGAAAACATGTAATGCTCTGAAAGCACTAAAATTTATGTAATATTTTTTTTCTTTTTTTTCTTCTTCTTCTCTCTTTTTTCCTGGCAGCTAATGTTAATGTGATATGAACATGTGAATACGTAATACCTCTTGTTCTTGTGGCATTGAATAAAAATTAATAAAAAAGAAAAAAAAAAAAAAAAAAAAACTTCTTGAGGATGAATCCCAGTGTGGGAGGAGCTGATCTGCCAAAAAAAAAAAAAAAAAAAAAAATCAATTACAGGGTTTGTTTTATATATATATAAATGATAACAGAATATAATGAAATAAAATTATTCCAAATATAGATAATGGTAAGAAAAACAGTTAAAAACAGACAAAAATAACTGTTCATATTTGAAGTAAACAAATCCCTCAGTCTGTTGACAGCAATGAAATGAGCTTTAAGTGTCAATTTACAGCAGATCTGAAGACATCAGCATAATAAATGAGGTGAAAACAGGAACTATTGACATGAAATAAAGAGTGTTTTCAGCAGTTTCTCTGTTAATATTGATGATCCTCAGACTATCAACACTCATTCAACAAGACATTCAGATCATTAGCAGATCATCTCACTTTATTCTGAGTATTTGCTGTTAGAAACTTATTGGAGTCAGGATATATGAGAAAATCCTATAAACTGCTCTAATGAAAGACAATACTGTTATTTCTCACAACATGACGTGGATAAAACACAAAAACACAAAAACAAACAGTAATGACACTCATCTTCATCAACACTGCTGCTAAATAACTATGAATTAACTATAACAATGAAACATGGTTTGATTTTATGATAAGATTCATTGTAATAAAGTAATTAGATTTTAACATGTAACAGTTTTATGTGCAGAAACTGAAAACTCTCCCCGTCTCAGACTCACAAATCCTGCTGGAAAGATCTCACTTAGAGAAAAACTCTGAGATTTTAGATTACTACTTAAACTATTTGAAATTTTTGTAAAGCTTTTATTCACTTTATGGACATCAATGCATAAGAACTACTTTGTCACTTTCTGGAACATGTTTTTATTTTTTATTAATATGGTAATTTATCTAAAACTATTATAAATGTTTTGCTTTTAATTTAGTATGATGTTGTTATTAAACAGTGTTTCGTTTTGTTTGAATGAATCTGCGTTTGAGTGAATCAATTATTCAGATGTGCACTCATAAAGAGAGACATTTATTTAATTCCTGAATGAATCAGCCGTTTGAACGAATCGAATGAATGGAAAGGACTCAGAAACTTACTCAATAAGACATTAACTGCCACCTACTGGCAGTTTTAAATTATTTTTTAGAGTATAACTTCAATAAATAAATCATATTTCTATGATAATAATAATTATCATTTACTCACCCTCATGTTGAATCAAATAAAATATTTAAAGCTACTTTTGTGTCTCTTAGATGATGTTTTGGGGATAATTTCTCAGCCAAATTTGACATGCGATTAAATTGTGATTACGTAGTCACTACATTGTGCAATTAATTAAATAAATTAATTTATCTAAAACTAAATGTTTTGTTTTAATTTGGTAAAATGTTTAGCAGCAGTGGTTGATGAAGATGAGTGAATAAAACATATACATGTCATTAGTGTTTGTTTTTGTATTATTGGTGTCACATTGTGAGAAATAACAGTATTGTCTTTAATTAAAGCAGTTTATAGGATTTTCTCACACATTGTGACTCAATCAGTTTCTAACAGCAAACACTCAGAATAAAGTGAGATGATGTGAATGTCTTGTTGAATGAGTGTTGATAGTCTGAGGATCATCAATATTAACAGAGAAACTGCTGAAAACACTCTTTATTTCATGTCAATAGTTCCTGTTTTCACCTCATTTATTATGCTGATGTCTTCAGATCTGCTGTAAATTGTTCATATTTGAGGTCCACAAATCCCCTCAGTCTGTTGACAGCAATGAAATGAGCTTTAAGTGTCAATTATTTTTGTCTTTGTGCTTTTAACTGTTTTTCCTACAGTTCTTTACTACTTTTCTAGATATCTGTCATTACTTTAAAGAAGAAACAGAATAAAGTTCTGAATTAGCATAAGATGCTTTACGACAGACCAATATAAATTCTGAATGCATTTAGTTTATGGGTGAAATACAAAAAAGGTTAATATAGCATAAAAGGGAAAAAAGCATATTTCAGGCATATTTAGAATGAGAATCAGCTGACAATTAAAATACTCTTTGTCATTTTAAATATGTAGACTTTGCCACTTTCCTTCAACCCACTAGATTTCACCCATTTGTCAGCAAGAAGTTTTTTAATAATTTAAAAAATAATGAAATTTAATATGAGATATCTTATTCTTTTTAATATGTTTTATTAAGTACAGGTCAAAATAATTGATTCCTTTTAGCATTAAATATATCTGTTACACTAAATGATGATGACACATTAAAACATTTTGTTTTCACGAAAGTAATTTGAAACATTAAACAGACACACTTCATTTAGTGGGTTTTCTATTTAAAATCACTTTTGTACATTTAATTTGATGCAGACACTACAGTTTGATCTCTGGACTTTAACCCTATAAAAACAAACACAGTAATTGATTTATTTTTGATTTGGGCAGATCATCTCCTCCAGCCAATCTGCTGTTCAGTCAACAAAGCCCCGCCCACTGCAATTCACAGCTCCTCCCATAGCAGTCACATCATCAGTAAAGCTCCTCCCAGTTCATCCTTAAATGTTGGAATATTCCCATCAAAGGAGCACTGAAGCTTCAGGAAGAGCTGAAAACTGGAAATAACATGAGTGATCCAGAACCCTGCACAATGAAACACACAGAAGATACTGAAGAACAAAGAGGTTGGTGTTTATTCTTCACCTGTTCATGATGAACAACATTCATCAGATCAAACTAAATATTTTACATTTGTTTCATATCTGGTTCACAATTTCCAGGAGTGTTACTAGAATTTACAGTTTTCAACACTGTTATTTTTAAGAATAAACTGTAAACACCAAAATGTATGAAGTAAATGAACTTTCCAGAATGGCTGACAGGGTTGTGAGTGTAACTTGAGCAAAATCTCTTCTTACAGTAACTTTGGTAACAGGGTGATGAATGCAGTCATTCATTTGTGTAAAAACTGAGACAATGGATTGAGATTATTCTCTTGTCCTCCCATGATGAGTCCAGATGATGTCACTTCCTGGTGTCACAGTTTTAAGAAATCCTCTGGTTTTGAAAGGAGGAAAATCATGTCAGAAGTAACAGGGTTGAGTGAATCATGTAGGACACTGATAATAACACATTTAAGATGCAGTCAGTCTAGACTTTGAGCATGTGAACTTTCTACAGACACTGCAACGGTCAAGATATGTGTGATATATTTTTAAAAACATAAATAATAATAATCACTCCAAAATTTGAAAATATGCAATCTTCTACATCTTCTCCACTCCGCAAAATTCACTTGATCTTGTGTTTCTGGTGTCTCACATTCACATGTGCATGAATGGAAGTCAGTGGAAGGAAAAGTCTAGTGTGAACGGCCCTTAATATTTACACAGTTTTAGGCAAATAAATTAAATACTACAGGAATATGCTCTAATGTTTTAAATTAAAAAAATGTGTAAGGCTTGATTTTCCTGCTAAAGCAAAGGCTAAGATAAAACACCCTGCAATAAAACAATAAAACACCCCTGGAGAGAAGATCTCAGAGAAAGAGCACAGGACACGCCTTGACCAAACTTGATCCACCCACCCCTCATTCTTCCTTTCCCCCTGATTTCGTTTTTATACTTTGTATTCTCCTTATAGCATTGTTATATTTGTCTGCGAGCACATTTTGGCATCTTTGTATAGTTTGTATAGTCTCACCAACATAAATAGTCTATAATTAAAAATCTACAATTTTAATGTATGATAAAATCTAATCATATGTTACCAAAAACTTTAAAATTAAAAAGACCCCAAAAATCAATTCTGGCCTGGGTAATTAAATGAAGACAGCAGATCAGCCATTGCAGTATGTCCCACAGTCAGTTATACATTTAACAAGATTGTTTGCCCATATAAGCTTTATATTATATTAGGTTAGCTAATTTGGCTTGCTGTCCACTGAGGAGGGGCTCGATGAAGCAGCTTCAACTCAAGCTCTGATATACCTGATATACTCTGGTATTTATTGTCTTCTAAATGTCTAATTGTGTAATTGGCATGATACTTTTTTACTTTAAAATAAAATGAAAAAAATGAATAAAATGAAAAATAAAATCAATTTGTATAAAATGTCAATACTTGATTTAATTCTGGACTCTGCATCAAAATGATCTGAATATTTTATAGCAGTTGTCTATCACAGCAAGACTCAATTTTATGACCTTTCACTTCATATTTCTCTCTTTAACTTATTTTGATGTACTGAAAATTTAAATGAAATTTTTTCCTCTTATTTCAGACCTGATGGAAGAAAGCAATGAGAGTGAAGAACTAAAGACATTTCTAAAGAAAAGAGCCAAGAAATCTTTCACCTGCACTCAGTGTGGAAAGAGTTTCTCAAAGAAACAACATCTTGAGGTTCACATGAGAGTTCATACAGGAGAGAAGCCGTTCACATGTGATCAATGTGGGAAGAGCTACAGTCAATCTTCAAGCCTTAAAGCACACATGAGGATCCACACCGGAGAGAGACCGTTCACATGTGATCAGTGTGGGAAGAGCTACACGCTATCATCAAACCTTAAAGAACACATGACGATCCACACCGGAGAGAAGCCACACACATGCAGTCAGTGGGGAAGAGTTTCACACGATCAAGTCTTAAAGCACACATGAGGATCCACACCAGAGCGAGACTGTTCACATGTGATCATGTGACAAAACATTTCTAAAGTCATCAAACCTGAAGAGACCCTGACAGTTCATACAAAGGAGAAGACACACATTCATGTTCTGTGTGTGGAAAGAGTTTTTCACAGCTGTATAATTTACAAGAACATGAGAAAATACACACTGGTGTGAGAGAGTACATGTGCTTTGAGTGTGAGAAACTTTTACTACAGCAAACCATTTAAAAGTGCACCAGAGAATTCACACTGGAGAAAAACCTTACAATTGTTCACACTGTGACAAGAGATTTAGTCAGTTATCAACTCTGAAAGCACATGAGAGGATCCACACTGGAGAAAAACCTTACAAGTGTTCACACTGTGACAAGAGATTCAGTCAGTCAGGAACACTGAAAACACATGAGAGGATGCATCGAGAGGTGACTTGTGCGGACTTGAGACAGCCAGGTATCCCAGAATGCATCACGCACTAACCAGTAAGCGTCATTAGTAAAGCAGAAAACCTGTGTAATTTAAACATATTACTGTTATTATGTCATGATATGTAAAATTAAGAGTGTTCAGGCATGTAGGAATGTACTGGTTTAAAAAGCTCAAATTTGTGGTTTATTGATAAAAAGAAGCACCTATTTGGAGTTGTGAGATCCAGGCAATCACCGGGCGCTCAGCGCTCATGTACCCCACCGAGAACAGCCTAACCTCAGCTAATCCTTCTGACGTTTGGCTCTGACGCTGGTTGGTTTGGTTGACGCTGGCTCTCATGACTCTGTAGTGGTTAAAGATAATATAATTCATCTTTTGTAAATCTAATGGGTGATCTTTGGTCTCATAAATGTATAATTTGTTGAACTAAAAGTTTAATCTCATAACTTCATATAGTTAGGCATTATAGTTTACTGTTGTAGCCTACTAGAGCGCTGGTTTTGTATGTTTGACTGAATTGTTTGCTTTATTTTTTATTGTAGCTTCTTATACCTATTGCTTGTACTTTTATAATGGGTATTTGGCTATTGTTGGCCATTAAAACTGACATTTAACAAAAAGAGTGAGGGGTGTGTTTTATATTTGCAGACTATATGCACATATTGCCACATATGGTTAATTTTTTTAAAATGGAAATGAAAAGTGGAAGAGCTGTGTTTTATAGTTCGTTTGGTAATAACTATACATGCAGTGAAGATTGTAACACTCTGCCTAAAGGCAGGCTACACAAATAATGTTTGTTATTTTCCCTCCTAAAACTGTTTGAATGAGTGCAGATACAACAAATAACCACAAAACAAAGAATAAATGCCATTTTTTTGGATGTTTGTCACACTTTAATGTTTAAGATCATCAAACTAATTTAAATATGAATCAAAGATGACACAAGTAAGCACAACATGCAGTTTTTATTATGAAGGAAAAACTAAATCCAAACCCACATGGCCCTGTGTGAAAAAGTGCATGCCCCCGCTGTTGAAACATAACTTAAAGGGATAGTTCACACAAAAATGAAAATTTGATGTTTATCTGCTTACCCTCAGCACATCCAAGATGTAGGTTACTTTGTTTCTTCAGTAAAGCACAAATGATGATTTTTAACTCCAACCGCTGCCGTCTGTCAGTCAAATAATGGGAGTGAATGGGAGTGAATGGGCGAAAGACCGTGCATAGACAAATCCAAATTAAACCCTGCGGCTTGTGACAACACATTGATGTCCTAAGACACGAAATGATCGGTTTGTGAAAAATCGAACAGTATATCATTTTTTACCTCTAAAACACCACCATGTCCAACCAGCACTCGCTTAGTGAGGTCTGATTGTGCTCTGTCAGCGGAAGTGATGTCTAGCACTCATTGAAGTATATGCACGAGACATCACTGCCGTTGTCAGACCTCACTAAGCGAGTGCTGAACGCAGTTTGACATGGTGGTGTTTTAGAGGTAAAAAATTATATAAATACTGTTCGGTTTCTCGCACAAACCGATTGTTACATGTCTTAGGACATCAATGTGTCGTCACGAGCCGCAGGGTTTAATTTGGATTTGTCTATGCAAGGTTTTTTGACTCTTATTGATCCAAGTTCCCATTCACTCCCATTATTTGACTGACAGACGGCAACGGTTGGAGTTAAAAATCATCATTTGTCTTCTACTGAAGAAACAAAGTCACTTACATCTTGGATGCCTGCTTGTAAGGGTAAGCAGATAAACATCAAATTTTCATTTTTGGGTGAACTATGCCTTTAACTGTGGTTTATCACACATGAGTTCAGTTTCTCTAGGCACATCCAGGCCTTATTACTGCCACACCTGTTCGCAATCAAGAAATCACTTAAAGAGGACCTGCCTGACAAAGTGAAGTAGACCAAAAGATCCTCAAAAGCTACACATCATGTTGAGATCCAAAGAAATTCAGGAACAAATGAGAAAGAAAGTAATTGAGATCTATCAGTCTGGAAAAGGTTATAAAGCCATTTCTAAAGCTTTGGGACTCCAGCGAACCACAGTGAGAGCCATAATCGACAAATGGTGAAAACATGGAACAGTGATGAACCTTCCCAGGAGTAGCCAGCCGACCAAAATTACCCCAAGAGCGCAGTGAGGACTCATCCAAGAGGTCACAAAACACCCCACAACAACATCCAAAGAACTGCAGGCCTCGCTTGCCTCAGTTAAGGTCAGTGTTCATGACTCCACCATAAGAAAGAGACTAGGCAAAAATGGCCTGCATGGCAGAGTTCCAAGACGAAATAACATAAAGTCTCAGTTTTGCCAGAAAACATCTTGATGATATCCAAGGCTTTTGGGAAAATACTCTATGGACTGACGAGACAAAAGTTGAACATTTTGGAAGGTGTGTGTCCCATTACGTCTGGCATAAAAGTAACACAGCATTTCAGAAAAAGAACATCATTCCAACAGTAAAATATGGTGGTGGTAGTGTGATGGCCTGGGGCTGTTTTGCTGTTTCAGGACCTGGATGACTTGCTGTGATAAATGGAACCATGAATTCTGCTGTCTACCAAAAAATCCTGACGGACAATGTCCGGCCATCTGTTCGTGACCTGAAGCTGAACTGAACTTGGGTACTGCAGCAGGACAATGATCCAAAACACACCAGCAAATCCACCTCTGAAAGGCTGAAGAAAAACAAAATGAAGACTTTGGAGTGGCCTAGTCAAAGTCCTGACCTCAATCCTATTGAGATGCTGTGGCATGACCTTAAAAATGCGGTTCATGCTCAAACCCTCCAATGTGGCTGAATTACAACATTTCTACAAAGACGAGTGGGCCAAAATTCCTCCACTACGCTGTAACAGACGCATTGCAAGTTATCACAAACGCTTGATTGCAGTTGTTGCTGCTAAGGGTGGTCCAACCAGTTATTAGGTTTAGGGGGCAAGCACTTTTTCACACAGGGCCATTTGGGTTTGGATTTAGTTTTCCCTTTATAATAAAAACCTTCATTAAAATACTGCATGTTGTGTTTATTTGTGTTATCTTTGATTAATACTTAAATTTGTTTGATGATCTAAAACATTAAAGTAAAAAAAATAAAAATAAAAAAATCAGGGAGGGGGCAAGCACTTTTTTCACACCACTGTATGTGTGTGTGCAAGATTGTCCTTTTAAGTCGTTTTGAGTTCGGGAGCACGTTGAACAGCACTGTCCTGTGAAGTCCAAGGCAAAATAACCCCACCAGGTTGGATATTTCCACAAGGATAAAAAAACAGTTACAGACAAAAACAGGGAGTGAGAATGGAACAATCGTGTTTAATTATCCAAAGAGAGCATTTTCAGTGTTGCTCTAGAACGCCGGTGTGATGAAGACGAGCCCACCAGCTCGCCTTCGGGGAGGAAGTGAAAGTCCGTGAGGGGATGTAAAAATGATGGCTTACTCGCAAAAGCACTTTTTGTGCAAAGTATAATTTATTTACAGTGCCAAAAGTTAGTGCACAGTGAAGAATATATACAGTGTCCACAAAAAAAACCCCAAAGTACCAAAAAAACAACAAAAAGGAAAAATAAACCAGAAAATAATTCAACAACGATATATATACACAGGTATCCACAATATACAAAAAGAAAGGGGTTTTGAGTTTGCTCGAGGCACCACAGTAGCACTCTTGCGTCGACTTGGTAAACAAGTACTGTCTTTATGTTTGGCCTGGCTTTTATAGGCCAAACCCCGCCCTTTTTTGGGCCACCCCATCTTTGGGTACATATAAACATAATACTCATTCAAAATACTTAATCTATTTGATATTCAGTATGATAAAACAACAATAATTCCTAAATATATATATAAATAATAAACACATAATCCAATCACACATAATACATTTAACAAACTGGACATTTCAATACACACTCAAACACCTATTCACATTGGACAATGGTTTCGTCAGCTTCCGGTTGCGCTGCGCCGGCGCGACCAGGCCGTGACGTCATAAGCAGCCACCGCTCGATCGTTCGGTTTGGCCAACGCAGCATTTCCCACCGGAAGACTGACTATGCCCACATCAACAAACAGCACAGAGACGAAACAAGACGACAAGTGCAGTGTAGGTGAATAAAATGACCAGGAAATGGATATGGAATGGATGGCGGGAGGAGAGTGGAGAAATGGGAGAATGTCCATGTGCTATTGTGATTGTGTGTGTACCCGCTACTACAATAGCGGCAACGGCTGGGAGGAACGATACAGAGAATGAATGAGGTAAGTAGACAGGAGTGTGTGTGTGTGTGTGTGTGTGTGCCAGTGCTGCTTTCTCAGCGGTGGCAGCTGATGTGACCTTATCACATCACTTTCCCCCTCTCCAAGCTGCGCGTACTGGCCGGAAATCTGGACAGGTAGTCGGCTACCACATTGAGTCTGCCAGGTCGGTGCTGTATCTTAAAGCGGTAAGGCTGCAAAGTGAGGTACCACCGTGTGACTCTGGCATTGTGGTCCTTCATGGACTGGATCCAGGTTAGGGCCCGGTGGTCGGTTTCGAACTCTCGCCTAAGGAGGTAGTAGCGCAAGCTGTCTAGGGACCACTTGATGGCAAGACCTTCCTTCTCGACTGCTGAATATCTAGTCTCCCTGGGCAGTAGCTTGCGGCTGAGGAAAACAACTGGCCTCTCTTCTCTGGCGGTTCCCTGGGTAAGAACTGCACCAATCCCTGTTGCAGAAGCGTCTACTTGCACCAGGAATCTCTGGGAAAAGTCTGGACTCTGCAGGACCGGACTGGAGCACATCTTTTCTTTTAGAGTAACGAAAGCTGTTTCACACTCATCGCTATGGGATAGGGTTAATCAACGTTTTGTACAACAGGTTGGTCAGGGGAGCCGCAATGGAAGCAAAGTTTGGTACGAATCGTCTGTACCAGCCCACCAGTCCTAGGAATGATCTCACTTCCTTCTTAGTCTTTGGTTGTGGGCTCCTTCGGATTGCCTCCACTTTGTCAATCTGTGGTCTCAGTTGTCCATTGCCCAGGTGATACCCCAGGTAGTTTGCCTCTTGCCTTGCTCACTCACATTTTGAAATTTAATGTCAATCCTACTTTTGCTATCTTCTTTAGTGTTTGTTGGAGGTGTTGGAGATGCTCTGTCCAAGAGTTGCTATGGATTACCACATCATCCAGTTTGCTGCAGACCAGTCTTTACAGCCTTGGAGGACTCGATCCATCAGCCTCTGGAATGTGGCTGCTGCCCCGTGCAGGCCAAAAGGAAGGACCGTGAATTGGTATAGTCCTAGCGGAGTTTGGAATGCAGTATAGGGTCTGGACTCAGGGTTGAGGGGTACTTGCCAGTATCCTTTGCACAAGTCTAATGTGGTTATGTACTGTGCTCTTCCAATTTTCTCCAGCAGATCATCTATTCTTGGTATGGGGTACGCATCAAACTTAGACTGGGCATTGAGCTTGCGGAAGTCGATGCAGACACGCAGGGATCCATCTTTCTTTGGGACGATCACCATTGGGCTGCTCCACACGCTTATTGAAGGCTCAATCACCCCTAACTCCTTCATCACCTTGATCTCCTCCTTCAAGGGTTCCACCTAGAGCCCGAAGCCATTTCTTTTGAGAATAATGGCTGGCTGATGAAGTTATTGGCTGGCTAGCCGGCTCAGCCAAAACCTAAATGGCTGCTGCAGCCGCCAAACTTTTCATAGCTGCAAATGGCTGAAGCTGCCACTTCATGTCTACAGATGTCATACTGATTATCTTTCCAAGCAATGCATGGCTTACACTATATTTCTACAAAATGCAATACAATGTAATAAAGAAACACCAGATTTTACTTTCACAATGTATGGTTTGCTGATAAAAAGGAAACTACCATATTTGATCCAACAGGATTGTACAGAAGAGAGAGAGCTTCCTAACGGTGCATGTGATGAGAGGGACGGCAGAGATCGCGGAGAAGTATGTTGATTAAAACGCAAACTTTTGTTGAATTTATGAGAAATCTACAGACGCAAACAGACGAAGTGTAGTAAAATAAACCTAAATGTGTATTTCGGACTTTTTTTCACCACAAGTCTGAAAGAAGACATGTTATTGAAGACAAATATCCAAAAATCTAAAAATTGACCAGGAAAAAAAAAAATGTTTTTGCCTGCCGTGTCTCGCCTTAATATAAACACACACCGTTATCAGTGTTATTTTGGACAAAGTTTTGCACATTTCACTTCAATGTACAGTGTACACTGAAGCATGCGTCGTGAATTAGCAATGTGGAAACGGTGGTTTGTTACTGCAGTAATATCACGTTCAGTGCTATAAATCTCTCCGTTCCAGAATATTTGGTTCATAACATCAATCTTTGATTCAGGTGTTTGTGCAACCGTGCCCTGAAGATTTAACAAAAGTCTGGGTAGGCCTAAGTTAAAAAAAAAAAGTAAGTAGGAATTAGGAAAGTATGTGAGAAGATCAAAATTACCTTGCTTGCTTCTTTCCGCTTTTTCACATCAGTGCGAGAAAAAAAATGCATCGCTTCTTCTATACGGAAAACGAGCCATTTTTGGTCGTCAATTCACTGTGAGTCTGTGCATCGTAGCAACGAGCACAAGACTGTGCTGTTATGAAACCAGTGGGAAAATAGATCTCGTGTATTGTTTATATATTTCGTGTGTGTATGTCTCTATGTGATAGAATTATTATTTGATGCAAATAATTCTAGCCGGCTCAGCCAAACTTTATCAGATGGTGGCTCAATTTGGCTTAGGAAATTATTGGCTGGCGGCGGCTGAAATTCTAAATGGCGCAAATGGCGGTGCCTGGCGGCGGCTTCGGGGTCTAGTTCCACCAGCCTCTCAGGCACCTGGGAAGGACGATGCCATGATGGTGTCGGATTGGAAAGGTGGATGGTATGTTGGGTCAGTTCAGTCCGTCCAGGTCTCTGACGGAACAAAGCAGGGAACTGGTTCAGGAGGTGCTGCAGCTCTTCCCTCTTGGAGTCTTCCAGGTGGTCTAGGCTCACCACAGACGGCTGTCTCTTTGCATCCTTCAATTCCTCTTCCACCTCCACCTTCTCTAGGCACATAACAAAACCCTGTAAGCTTTGCTTTGCAGGCAGGACACACAGCTGCTTTGTGGCCCGGCTGCTGGCAGTGAAAGCAAAGCAAGTTTTTTTAGTCATTGTCTTGGGCCTTGTGCATTGTCAGATAGTTCAACACGACCCCTATCGGACCCAGAGTTATGTGAAACCCCACGTACAGTACCTCTGGGTGGTTGAGTACGAAGACCTCTGCGATGAGCATTCAGGTACTGCTGAGCCAACTTTGCTGCCGCCAGTCCTGACTTCGGCTCGTGCTCTCTCACCCAGGTGTGTGCATCGTAGGGTAGCACCCGAAGAAGCTGCTCCAGGATGATGAATTCACCAATCTCCTCTTTAGAGTGCTCCTCTGGTCGCACCCACCGCCTGTACAGATTTTTTAGCTGGTGGTAAGTCTCCGTTGGTGACTCTCCAGCTGGGACTGTAGATGATCGGAAGCGCTGACAGTAGGTCTCTGGAGATATTTGAACTTCTCCAATGCTTCCTTCAGGTCAGTGTAGACCTCAGCCTGCTCCTCGTCCATTGCCAGGTAAGCCTCCAATGCTTGCCCTGTCAGCAACGGAACCAGACGATAGCTCCACTCCTCCAGCCACCTCCAGGTCCTGGCCAGACGCTCGAACCGCCGAAGATAATTCTCGATGTCTTCCCCCTGCTGGAAGCTCGGCATCTTCGGATCAGCCCACAGCATCGGCTCTCTTGGTGCGGCGACAGTCGGGGAGTCTTGGACGTAGGCCGGTCTGTGTCTTGTGGATACCTTCGGTGCTGGCGTTGGTAGCTCCATTCGTACGCTGTCCGCGTCAAGGGAGGTCTCAGCAGGATGGGTCGACTGCACAATGGAATCACGAAGACCTCGGAGCTCCCGGAGATATTGCTCCTTGGTGAGACTTTGGGGAGACTCGTGGCTCCCTCCTCATCCTCTGTAGTCTCAACAGAATTCCAGGTCTCCTCCTCTGACGCTGCCTTCACTTGGGACCATAACCCACCCTGGGTTTTTTACCTTTCGGCGCTGTCTTGCGAGTCACCATCCCACCACTGCCACCAAATGTGATGAAGACGAGCCCACCAGCTCGCCTTCGGGGAGGAAGTGTAAGTCCGTGAGGGGATGTAAAAATGATGGCTTACTCGCAAAAACACTTTTCATGCAAAGTGTAATTTAGTCCACAGTGAAGAATATATACAGTGTCTACAAAAAAACCCCCAAAGTACCAAAGAAACAACAAAAAGGAAAAATAAACCAGAAAATAATCCAACATTCTAGTCTGAAAATTTAGTCTTAACCCTATTCCTACCCCTAAACCTAACCCTACCCATAAGTTATCCCAAAAATCAGAGGGAAATGATAGATGAATAACACTGATGTAGAAGCACCAATTCATGATTTTAAGCCTAAACTTGATATAATCTGTAAACTTGTCCCTCAAATCTGATTGGTTGATTTGAATGTTGTTCCAGGATCAACAAAAATGTTGACCCAGGAACATGTTGAACTCAGCAATATCAGGTTATGCGTGTTTTAACTTAAACCTTTTTTGAAATCATATTTCAAGTTTCACTTAATTTTGTTGTACATTGTAACAGTCACATTTCCGAATATTTATTACCCACTTTCTGTCAGTCATACACTACTACCGATCACATGTTTAAGAACACTGTGTAGTTCTAACTTCCTGTTGGTTTTTGTTTTCTTTAGATGCCTTACATCAAGTGAGGGCTGAAAAAAGGAGGTCTTAAAGTTTGTATTTGCTGTTTCTGCAAATCTGGCTCTGTTATGCTCCTGATCAGCTTTCGGGCATTGCTCGTGGTGGAAATCCCTGAGTTCGTCAGAGTATCAATTTAATGAATAAGGATATACTTTTTGCATCAGAAGAGCTTCAATCCTTAAAGCTTCAAGTCCTGAACAGTGAACTGTGGTAGTGTTTCAGTCTGTATTACTGTGTTTCTGTCTTTGTTGGTGAGTTTCCTTTTGTATTTACTTAAACTTTACAGATGCAGATTGCATTTATGTTGTCACAGTTTTCCAGGCTCTTTTTCCAATGACTAAAATGCATGTTTGAGCTGTTTTAACTAAAAAGTAACTTGCACTGACATCTTACAATTTGTCTGTGCTATTGTCTGTTTTGTCTCAAGATAAACAATTTTCTAAGGCATGTCTATAAAAGCTACTTCAATAATTGAACTAAGGTCTGATCCTAGCTTGGCCTAAGCTCTGTCTGTGAAACCAGGTCTATTTGTTTTAATCACCAAGAAATGCCATTTTTACAGCCACTTGTTTTTCCTGAATGTGATGTTAATTCCTGTTCAAACAGTGTGTGGTTATAAATGAATACATTTGTATGTAAACTGAAGGAAGTTGTGAATTGTTCATTAAAACCATATTAACTGCTGCACTTACATTGTCTCTGATTGAAATTAGTAGAAATAGAGATGGTACATAAAGCAAGAATGATTTGATATTGTTTCCACGTTAATTCAATGTTAAATATGTGATTTAATTAAGGTTGAAAAAACATTGATTTTACAACCGTGTTGATCTATTTTTCATCATTGAAATAACATTATTTCAGGGCGCAAACCTGATGAAAAATCAACATTGAATTTCAACATTGATTCAGTAATAATATGGTTAATGCATTAACATTGATTCAATGTTGATTCAAGGTTGGTCTGCTATCTGGGAATGTATTTGTGTTTTTACAATGGGGTTACAATTCTTATGCTTGGTGACACACAAGAAAAGGAAGCTTGATTTAAACAACAAATAAACAAATTACAAGCAGAAGCACAAATAAATAAATAAAAAGGTTTTCAGGTCAGTATTTAGGTACAGCAGTACTACAGAAATTAAATACTTCAAATGTTTCATCATTTAAATTAAACACAGATTAATCCTCACAATTAGAGTTGTGCTGATGGACGATATCTTCGTCCATCGTAATGGCTGACAGGACATCACGATGGAGAGACACCATCGTGATGCCCCGCTCCGTTGTGAGTCCGAGTTGACACCATAGACACTAAAAAAAATACACACACTAATCTAGTCTCTTCAATAGACTAGTTAACCTAAAATCTTTGCAGGAATTGCTCTGTAAATTAAATTGAAAATATAACTAATGCATTGGCTATTTGAAAATACCGTGGCATTTGATCTTGACATTGTTAGAATCTTGTCTTTTTTACATGTCTAACACTGTACATTTAACTTAAAATATTTAATTTTGTACAAGAAAACAGCCCTTATTAATGAATTATTAGTTGCCTATTGTAGTGTCTCGGGAGATCGTGCTCATTGTTACATAGCTCTGTGGCTATACTGCACTGAAGCGGCAGTTTAAGATAAACCCAGAATTCAGCGAACATCAATTAACTTTTGTCTGCTTAATAAATACCTTTAAATACAATTTTCCTTGGCCATAATGTCAAATCAAATGAAAGAATGAAGGTGATTCTGATAACACAGATTTATTAAAACACAGAAGAACAACAAAGAACAAGAAAACGGGAACAACACTCAGAACGAAACACGGGATTTACATACATGTTTAAATTTCGATGTTTCTGGCCAGAAATACCAACATGTTAACTTTGTCTGGCTTTAATAATCAGCGGATTGGTGTGACTACACTCCCCACTGTGCTGAAGACCTGCTCTGATGGAGTACTGGTAGCACATATGTACAGATATTTCCGTGCTAATCTTGCCATGAACGGAAACCTTTTTTCGTTCATTTTCCACCAAGTCAGTGGGTCCTCTTCCCCATTGATGGCCATTTCCTGCAGGTACATGGTCATTTCTGACTCGACCTTTTGCTCATCATTGAGCGTGGCTGCAGCTGCTGTGGCTGCTCTCTTTGCAAGAAGTCTGCACAAAGACCACTTTTTTTTCTTAGACATGGTGGCGACGCCGGCATTTGGTTGCGCTCCATCTTCTCCAGCATGTGAGGGACCTGGTGTTGGCCTTGGCAGCAACAGAGCAATCTCTCTCACAATCTCTTCCATCATTTCAGATTTTGTAGAATGTAGTTCGGGAGGTTTCATATGGTCCCCTCAGTATCTTGGGTCAAGCAGTGTTGCTTTACGCATCATCCTCTAGATGGTGTCATCACCATGTCTTGCCATGTCAGCTGGGGGAGTGGGCGGCGGCTTTTGTCTTGGGCAAACACACGTTGTTAGATAACTGTTTTAAAATTACTGTGATCAGTGAGTGCTCAGGAAGTTTCATTTCCACTTGTGCTTTCTGCGGCTCACTTCACCTTAGCCAGCTGTGCGGAAATGCAGTTGACTGCCCGGCAAACCCCGAAAGCTCGGTCTGTGCTGGCCCTCTGTTGCGCAAGTGAGTTGTTTATGGCCAGGTTCAAGTTGTGCTCAAAGCAACTTAACCATGGCCATTTCAACTGCCGGATGGCTGCAACAATATTCGCCCCATTGTCGGTAGTTATACAGGCAATTTGTTTCTCCTGTAGTTTCCAGTCATTAATTGCCTTGCGCAGTGCTTCTTCCAAATTATCTGCTGTATGGCTTTTGGACTGCATTTGGACTGCAGTGTCCACTCTTTATTTACATAATGCACTGTCACTGACATGTAGGGCATAATATTGCAGCTGGACCACATGTCCGTTGTCAGGGCCAAATATTCTACATCACCCAGCTCTTTCGTGATGTTACTTCTAACCTCGTTGAAAAGGTAGCCGTCTTTGAGAAATTTTTCTGGCAGCTCGTACTGTTTATCAAAGGTATGCAGCATGGTTTTGAACGACGGCTTCTCCACTGTATTGAACGAAACCATTTCTTTGGCCAGGAAGCGAGTTACCACATCTGTCAACTGCCTCCATCTGTTACTGTCAGTTTTATATTTAGTGCCTTTTGCAAAAGCTCCGGTTATCGTCTGCTGACCCTGGCTAGCTTTTTTGCTAGGCCCAGCACGTGCAGGCAAGGTGGCATATTCTGCTGGATGGCAAACACGCAAGTGAAGATGAAGATTGGTCATCTGCCCATCTTTTGCGTGGATCACACATGAGCAGATCTTGCACACAACTTCAGTCGGGTCCCTTGGCTGCCCACTCTCATCAGATCTAAACCCAAAAAATTGCCATATAGGCGAAGTAGTACCCTTTTTAGCAACCAATTCCAACGCCATTGTCAACTCTTTAAGTGGAAGGACGCTACTTTTTTACCCCTCACGTGCAACATAATGGAAAGCCCGGATGATGAAATTATAGTTTTTAAGAAGAAAAAAAAATATAGAAAAGTAGAAAATAGTATTTATGTAAAGAAATATATTATAATAAAAAGTGCTTAGAAGTGCACAATTCTTTAAGTGGAAGAAAGCTACATGTTTTCCCCCATACATGCAATTTATTGGATAGCCTGGACTAGTCATTAGTTGGGAAATAAAATAAATAAAGTAATAAAGTAAAATAACGAATAATAATTATATAATAACGAAAAATTAATAATAATCAGCGTTATTTCAGGCAGGCCTCGTAGTCAAGCTCCGCTATCAGCTGATTCACAAATTCCAGCCACACCCATATCAGCTGAACCGGTTTCTATGGACTCCATTGGCAACTCTAAAATAAGGCGCATTACTTAAACACACAGCTTCCATCTCTCTGCTTGCTTGGCTGCTTCCACTGCACGCTGCTTGCAACCCACCTCCTCCCCAGCTTCTCCTTAAACTTGTGTTGAACTTAATCAGTGTCATTCTGTTGTCATTGATGCAGGCTCTGTTCTCAAAAGGGGGATTTTCTGCTGCTCTCCCAGTTAAAAAATGGGAGGTTGTCCCCAGAAGCTGCTGCTGTTCCCGGTCTTGGGAACTGGGAATTTAGAACAGAGCCATACCGCCAAATTGTAACTTTAGCAAAATATGCCAATAAAAAATTGACTAAATTTTGTCTCTTGTAATTTTTGACTTAAGTGGTCCTGATTGAACTGTATTTAAACACACACAATACACCATCGCATTATCCATGGATAACTTTTGAATCACTATAATGAATATAGCGTATGAATAATAGAATTTATGAATTCACTACGTTCGTGTTTTTACATTATATGCACTCAGGCGCCTATTGTCAACAAAACAGACATTTAATGCAGTTTTACTCACTACCTGCGGTTTCAACTCATGAGCAAGATCATTACCGCTGTGATATTGTAGCCCCGTTGAGAAGAATTATAGGTAGAATTAAAATTTAAATATTTGCGCCAAAGTGTTGGTTAGGTATCGGCTCACGCTATATTCAAACTGTATTTTCAGTGCAGTTTTGGATTTGAGGTTTTGTCTTTGAGACTAAGAGTTGATGGAGCGACACAGAAGGCTGAACTCTCTGGTTCAGTTCTTTGATTCAAAACAGACTTGTAGAAGAAGAAGGACATTCTGCAGCTAGGTCCAGGTCTAATCGACAGGTATGCTTATAAATAACATAGGTTCACCTGATAGGCCAAGTTAGAACGGGGGATTCTTCTTCTTATACTTTGTTATAGCCTATAAGTAGCGCTGTTGATCAGAATGGCCTATGGATAGGTAATCATTTAAATTTAATAGGCCTAGTCTGTACTTGGCATTGCTGTTTGTTGGTTTGGTAACGTTAGTGATCCACGCTGTTTTCAAACACTAGACTATTTTAGTAGGAGTATGTTATCTTTGAAAGGCTTGAGTGCTCAACTGTGTGCGAGACGGAGCGGAATGCGGGAAATGAAGTATACCCGGGAAAATATTGTCCCTCTCCCTAATGTCGCCCATGGTTATATCAATAGTTGACGGGAAGAACTGTGGCAGGAGAGTACGCAAATCAGGATGCTGCAGTTCCTACATTCAGTGCACAGATTTGTGCCAAAGTGATCCAATGTGTGCCCCTCATCCACGCCAACAACATTTCAGTGTGGTGTGTAACACAATACAAAGAAAAGCATTGCTGTTATCAGAGTTGTCTGTAAAACAATAATGTAACACTCATTTGACTCCCTTTAATGATGTGTCTGTCTTTAGACTAGTCGCTGATCATTCATGGCCTAGAGGGCGCAACAGGATAATAAATCTTTGAAGTACACTTTTATGCTCTGTTTCAGTTAAAATGACAAATAAATGCATACACAGAGAACGATCGACAAGATATGTTTGATTATACCATCTGTATGCTCAAAATTGATCACGTAAATGCACGTTTTACACAGCTTAATGTACAGGTAAGTTAAACGCCATTCTAAACTGCTGCTGCATTACGTACACACAGACAGTAGCGCACATATCACATGAAGATCGCCCGCAAAGAGAATCATTCAGTGGCACAGAAATGTATTGTCAGCACTGTTCTGTTATTTATCAATAAAATAGCTTAGAAACTGAAAAGCTCTAGCATATATTTCTTAACTAAAACACACAGCTTCATTATTAGACGCTACCAGGTGCAATTTACATGCAATCGCTCTCTCACTAATTCATTCATATAAATGTAATCTTTACTATCTATATCTGTTTTTGTATGAAAAGAAACCTGTGAGAAATATAACAACCCAAAGACAAAAGAACTGATAAAAATAAGCTTTTATGTTGGAGTGCCTTATACCATAGTTGTGTACAAGGCAACCCACGTTTGAGTCTCGGCTCGAGGTAAAGGCTTATTTGTTCATTAATGATGTCATCAGCGATTAATTATGTTGACTCGACTTTGATCACATAAATGTCAACTTTGTCTACCCCTAAATGTCAACCCCTAAAAGGTAGATAGATAGGTAGATTGATTGACTGATTGATTGACTGGTTTGCAGCACAATCAAAAGGCACTTCTACACTATTTCAGATTTTACCGAAAAGCTTTGCAGATGACAGGAGGACGAGGAGGGATGACAGACAAAATGTAAGTTTTTAAAGGGTTAGTTCACCCAAAAATGAAAATTCTGTCATTTATTACTTACCCTCATGCCGTTCCACACCCGTAAGACCTTCGTTAATCTTCGGAACACAAATTAAGATATTTTAGTTGAAATCCGATAGCTCCGTGAGGCCTTCATAGGAGCAATGCTTCCTCTCAAGATCCATAAGGTACTAAAACATATTTAAATCAGTTCATGTGAGTACAGTGGTTCAATATTAATATTATAAAGCGACGAGAATATTTTTGGTGCGGCAAAAAACAAAATAACGACTTATTTAGTGATGGCCGATTTCAAAACACTGCTTCAGGAAGCTTCGGAACACTATGTGAATCTGTGTGTCGAATCTGCAGTTCGGAGCGCCAAAGTCACGTGATTTCAGCCGGTTTGAACCGCGATCCGATTCATGATTCGATACACTGATTCATTTAGGATCCGATGCTTCCTGAAGCATTGTTTTGAAATCGGCCATCACTAAATAAGTCGTTATTTTGTTTTTTGCCGCACCAAAAATATTCTCGTGGCTTTATAATATTAATATTGAACCACTGTACTCACATGAACTGATTTAAATATGTTTTTAGTACCTTTATGGATCTTGACAGATGAAGTGACATTACTCCCTATGAAGGCCTTACGGAGCCATCGGATTTCAACTAAAATTTCTTAATTTGTGTTCCGAAGATTAATGAAGGTCTTACGGGTGTGGAACCATAGACTGTAAAAAAGATGGACGACGCGACGCCGCTTCCTTCCATTGTAATGAACTGAGGCCAAAATGGCCGACCGAATGGGCGCTGACATGTTACGCAATACGTCAAAAAAAAAAAAGCTTGGAGCCTGGGCATGCGCAGAAGGAACCGTCAGTGGAGCCGGAGGCGGAGCCGCAGTATCAAGCTTCCGCCCAAACGCTTGCACTCGCAATCAACCACGCCCCCTGAACTTCTCTTCTTACTCGTTTTTTTTATTGGGTTCACATTGAACTTCTATTTTGCTTGCTGAAAAAAGGTAAGTTAAATACAAATACAACAACTAACGACTTAAATTAAAGACATAATAATATACTATATATTAAAACTGACGTTGGCTATTTTTTAAATGATTTAAAATGAATCTTTCACGATGTGTTGGACACTATGGTTGGACAGCAAAATTAACGATCTTTAGTTAATGCAGTCTGTCAAAGTTATCATCATACAGTTTATGGCGACCACATGCATTTTTTTTCTCATATAAAATAAATATATTTTGAATGGATTGTTGTTTCATTTTTGTTATCTTCATTTTAGGATTAACGTTGAACAAAATGACCTCACATTTCACAGCCACCACAGAGTTCAAACGTAAGTATAAATAACATAAAAATATATAGAAATAAATGTTCTATTTTGATTTCAGCGTTAAGCTTCTAATTTAAGAATGATATAAGCTAACTCAAGTTTTATTAGTTATTTGTCCCAGCTATATTCAATCCGTCCGGAAATCAACAATAGCTGCATAACGTTAGCTCTATTATTACGAAGGTTTAATTAATTATATTTTAACCTGTGATTTAAGAAAAGCGCATCTACATCACCAATATTGATTAAAAATGGTTCTGTAAAGTGTTTTATGCTAAGCATGCCGGCTTACCTTAACAAGACCTTTGAATCCTGGGATGTTTTAGTGTTTGATGTGAGCTGTTTCAAGTCATCATTTCAAAATGAAATAAAGTTGATAACGAAAACGGTGTGCTTAAAAATGAGTGGATGGAAAAATATGCATTTATTCTCCATAAAAAAAAAATCACCAAAACTGAGTGCCTCTCCTCAATTTGCAGCAAAGAAAACTACATTGACTATTCCAAAACTTAGAGAGAAAAAAAACACTTCTAAATCCTTTGCTGGAAACGAAATTAAACTTTTGAGTATTCCTGACATACAGCATACCATAGCTTTGTAAAATATGAAAAAAAAAAAAAAAACATTTAAATATAAATAACACACAAAAACCAAGTTTCTTAAAAGGTGATAATGTTTTTATTATTATTATATTAACAATCAACAGGACCCAGAATATACATCATTGGGGACAGCTACATTCACCGTGGGGAAAAACATGCGAGGCAGACAGTCGGGACCAACCTTGGGCTGGACGCCCATATCCGGTGGTTTGGCTGGGGAGGCATGGTTTGGAGAAACGTCCTCCCCTTCTTCTATCAGTGCCTTGGAGGAAGAGCTGTGCCAGATGTCCTCTTGATTCACTGTGGCGGGAACGACCTCGGAACCATCAAGAGTGTCAAGCTTGTTGCAGGAATCAAGCAGGACTTGCAAGACCTCCACAGGAAGTTCCCGCAGATGAAAATCATCTTTTCTACCATCACACAGAGATGCCAGTGGAGGTCTGCACACCCCCAAAAAATGGACAAAGCCCGGCGCTTTATTAACAGTGTGATGACTTCCTTTGTTTTGTCTATTGGTGGAGGCATTGTGCATCACCGTCAGATAAAGCGTAGAGATCCTAGCCATTTTTTGCATGATCAAGTTCATTTGGCCCTTTGGGAAATGATATTTTTAAAAAACATTGCCCGGTGTTGAAAGACCAAATCCAGTAGGGTTTGAACTGCTGGATTTGAACTTTCTACCCAAAGTTGTGGCATCAAAAATGTCTAGGATTTTTACACTTCATGTGACGTTTGATGAACAATGTTTGTTGTTGTTGTTTACACAAAAGTCATCACACTCACACTGAGTTCTGTCACAGCTCTTCCTCTCCTTCTTTCCTTCTTTCCTTTTCATTTTCTCCAAACCCTTTGCTTTACCTCAGCCATTTTCCCCACGGTGAATGTAGCCAAGATTTTGTAAATAATTTACTGGATTAGCATAAAGCCCCCCCATACTTTCTTTTTTTTTTTTTTTTTTAAAGAAAACCATTAAAAATTATATTACCCTGGAACAAAAGAAGATTGCCTGTCTCCAATCAACAGTTTTTTAAATGATTGTTAACTGAGTAACTGTATATGCCAACAAGTGTAAGAGCAGCGTGTGAGCAATATGAATATACAAGACATTAAATTACATAAATACTGATTTGTCCAACATGTCTCTTTTAACAGTATTTTCATAATACTATTGCAGATTTTACTGACAATACATAGTTTGGCATTTTAGAATTTAAACCTTTTTTCAGTGGTTCATTTACAGACAATACTCACAAAGAATTACATAAGAGTGGAATACTACACATGTGGTGAGTCCTCCATGTTGTCACTGCGTGGCACTGGGTCTGAATCTAACGCAGGTTCTGTAAATATATACATAGAAAAGGAATCATGAAAAACATTTATTGCAAAGCAAAGTGCAAAGCTCATGCCTCAAAACTTAAAAGTTAGTTCACCAAAAAATGAAAATTCTGTCATCAATTACTCACCTTCATGTCGTTCACAGTACATAGCACATGCGTGTTCTGCTAATTCTGCACATGTGCGATGGCACTCTTTGGCAATGTCATAAGATCACATCATGAATAAGCAGCTGTATTGAGTTCGCCATAATAGCATGCTGTCTGATGGACGGTAGCAGAAATCTGAGAAACATAAACCAGTGTTAAGAGAGTTCACCAAATATGAGATTCCTTAGTAATTGACTAACCTTTATGTGTGTATCTTCTCTCTTCATCATTCTCAATCCTCAATGTCCTAAGACAGAAAAAAAATATTTTATACACCAGATCCAACCATAATTTCAACAAAGTGGCCCATCTTAGTTGAAAGCCCACTCACCACGACAAGGTGCAGGCCATGAGTGGGACACAGGACAAGACATACTTGACAACAAGACTGACTCAGACGAGACAAAACAGATTTTGTGACATTGAAAATTGTGAACATTTGTAAATTCTTAACTATATACAAAAATATTAACAAAACAAAAATAACATTTATAGAAACTGTAACATAAATATCATGAACATATTCATTTCTCAAACTGAAATGAAAGGAATGCTTTTTTGGTATTGTATTTTTTTTTTTATTCATGAACAAAAATGACAACGTCATGTAATGGTAACTGGAAACTCTAGAGTGCAAACTGTATTTAAAACAAAACAGTCATACTTTTTATACTTAGAAGGAACAATGTTAATTCAATTTCAACAATTTATTAACTGGCTTCTTGTGACTGAACAGCTTATTAAAAAACAACACCACATTTAAAGAAAATTAGGTGGGAAGTTCGAGGTGTCGTGAATGATTCAGTCCTGTTTATGCGGACTGTAAATCATCAGCAGCAGCAGCAGCACAGCAGCAGAACTTCAGGAGGATCAGTGGAGGCATGAATCATCAGCAAAGAAAACAATAGATGGTAGATGGAAAATGCGACGGCAACAAATATCCACAAATTATTCCCCATAAAAATGGATCAATTTAGTCAGCTGTCTGCGAACCATTTTGCCCTCTTTTGCCATTTCAGTTTGCCTTCTTGCAAAGTGATTAAATCTCACTTTGCAGTACCACAAGGAGGCCATCTTTACCAATAAATGAGTATGATTCATTTCAACACATGTAGCAAACATATGGCTGTGTAGTTGTGGGAAAAGATCTCTCTCAGCACAATCTGCTAGAACCTCACTGGAAATGGCTAATGTGATTCCTCGTCCACAGGGAAGCTGACCTCCACTTGTTGTGATCCTTCTCTGAATGTATTTCTCTGTGGTCAGACAAACGGACACCATGCCTGGTGATGGTTTCTGCAGGCCACCTCTGTCTTTTAGATGAATGAAATCATGTGCGGCACCATCATTGTTAATGCCTGTGAACACGGCAAGCAGGTGATTTTCTCTTTCATCTTCTTCACCACAAATCCTGTGATGTAGCTGATCGCTGCCTCTTTGTATTCAGAAAGGCTGCATACATCAGGGAGGACAGGAACTGTGTCATCCTCAGGCACGCTCACTTCCACCAACTGCACTTCCAATCTTCGGGCAACATTCACAGATGCAGGTGTTGAGTTGAGGATGTAAGTGTTGTCTCGAAGCAAACAGTTCCCTGTGCCTGTTTTCACTTGGTGCCTCACAAGTAGGCGTTTATATGCTCCTCTGAACTGCCTGGCATTGGGGTTGTCATTGTGACCACCTCTTGCTCTTATGGCAGCAAAGAAGAGCTCCAAGTGGTCCTGACTTAATTTGTAGGTGAGAAGATATCTGCATGGTGCATTGGCCCTCTCCACAAGGTCATGGTAGATGTTAAGAGCACTTCTGCCATTCGCAATGAAGCCATATATGGCAGTCTTTTTTTTGGTGGTGTGAAGTGGCACCATTTTGTTGTACTGCTGGACCCTCAAGCCACGGAGCATGGTTTCTGCCTTCTTCAAAATGGTCTCAACCCGATCTTTAGTTGTTGGCTTGATTGGGGCTTTGAAACCTTTTCCAAGAGGATTTCTGCTGTTCAGCGCATCAAAAGCTGCATCTACAGTGCGCAAAAACTGCACAGTTGCAGCACAACCTTTGAACTCCTCCATCTTCAAGCCTTGCTCACAGAACTCCATGGCATCTGCCACACTGCTGCTGAAGATCTGTGCTGCCAGGTGAACTTTCATTTTTTGTTTTCTCCACTGTAAATGAGCCATTCTTAGCCTGTTTCCCAGTCGCAGGCCTTCTTTCTCTTGACGTTCATTGAGGGCTTCAATGTACTTCCACTTATCTTCCTTCCATCTTCTGTCTCAAATTCTAGGGAAGATGCAAAGGCATTACGAAGAAGCTTTAGCATGTGGCATGCATCCAGGATCACATGTACTTTATGTGTAGGGTCTTCAGGATGCAAGAAGTAGGGCTTCATGTTGTTATATTCAGGTCAGCGCCAAGTTCCCTTATCATCGCCAAGTTGGTTGTGGGGGCATCACATGTAAGTGAGACAACTTTTACACCAACCTCATGAAGCCTGCTAAGGCTCTCCCTAATGACATTGGCTTTCTCTGATCCATCCATTCCTGTGTGATGAGAAAGTATGCTATGGGAATTTTCCATGACTCATTTACAGCCACAACCATGAGGACCAAGGCCTGGGTCGCCAGTGTGTTGTCAATCTCTCCAGTGCCTATGTCTATATAGCCATGGAACTGGTCTCCAGCAAATTCAGTCATCTTGTGAATATACATTTCATCCATCATTAGGGCACAGACTCTTTCTTTTCCTTTCTCTCTGTTTTCCTCTACATGGCTTTTTAGCGCTGTGAAAGATGCCACAGTAAATCCTGGATCGGCTGAGACACTGCTGTACCAGCTGCGAATGGTGTGACTGTGTGGCAGAGCTTTCTGAAAATTGTCACGCACATAATCATATGCCTTTGGGGATTAAAAATGTAGCGTGGTGGCAAACTGCATCAGTTCCTCTGAGTACTTAGCTGTTTTTTTCCCCTGCTGTATATTCAACAAGATGTGCTTTGGCACATCATCAATTGACTCAAGCAAAGAAGCACATTCACTGGATATCATCAGCTTCTTCTTGAGTTCTTTAGTGACATCCTTTAAAGGGATAGTTCACCAAAATGAAAATTTGATGTTTATCTGCTTACCCCCAGCGCATCCAAGATGTAGATGACTTTGTTTCTTCAGTAGAACACAAATTATGATTTTTAACTCCAACCGTTGCCGTCTGTCAGTCAAATAATGCGAGTGGATGGGAACTTTCACAATCCAGTCACAACAACAACCAACTTCTTTACAAACCTACCTTTATAATCGTTTATGTGTTTGGCCTCCAGTGCGTCGGTCTTGCCGATGATCTTCCGCATCTTTTAATGGTTTTCTTCTTCTCGGTCTCATTTCAACAGGTCCCGTCTCCCGTCGCTCCTCCGGTTCCAGTGATTCAGAGATGTCACGCGGTCTCACAATCTCCCGCCACGCCGCAGTTTTTAACACTTTACAATACTTTAAATTGTATAACGACGTGAAATTTTAATTGATCAATAGTTTAAATAGTAGTAAAACACTACAATAGTAGTAAAACTTTAACGTTAATTAATCTCATTAGAAAACTCCATCACATGAACATTCTTGAAAATAATTCAAATTTGTGATGTTTATTTATTGAATTATGTAATATAATATTTACAAGTAGGTTAATTACCTGTAAGAATGTACTTTCCCCGTTGACAGATGCTGTTTAAAGTTGTTTTTGTCATTTAATTAAGCGATTCGCACATGAGCAATTGAAAAAGTGTGTACCTTCATATATGACGTCATATGTGTGTGTAGAGGTGCAGTTCCGTGACCAGGCTACAGGGGCGCTGTAGAGCAGCGCAGCCACACACACTCACACACAGAAATCCGGTTTTTGTTCATGGAGGGGATCAAGACAAAAAACTGCACTAGGCATATCAGCACCGCCTCCTGAGCCGATTACAAGCAAAACATTGTGGGGACCGGGGATTTGGTCCCCACTATGTGAGTGTGCTAACGTGTTGAGGACCCCACTATGTAATAAAACACACACACACTCTCTCTCTCTCCCTCACACACACACACACACGCACTCTCTCTCTCTCACACTTACGCAGTGTGGGGTGCACAGTCACCCAGATACACACTCACACTAACAAAATGTATATGGGTGACTGTGCACGCCAACTCCAGCATTTACTCTCAGGTTGAGGGTGTCTTTGCAAATAATCATGAAGGTTTCCATGTCCAGGATGTTTTCAAAAATGAACGTGAAAGGCTCCATGGCATCGCACTTCATCGACTCCATCAGCACCTCCACGCTTTCCTTTGGTCATCATGATCCATCAACATGTATGTTGGTTCTTGCACCTGGCCAGTGAAAAGCCCAACACTGTTCCTCATGATGTATTCTGCCTGGTACATATGTTTCAATGTGAGGGGCAGCTCCTCCACTTCTACCTGTTCCTCCTATGATAAAGTAAAATACCATAAATTAAGACTACCCTATAACATAAGATGTTTTGGGTCTTTCAAAAGGGGCCTAAAGACATCTTTTCAGCATAAATTAAATAATTATTATGAGTTATGGTTTGTATATTATTGTATTTTCATTAGGCTATTAATTGCGAACCCTTGTATTGTTTTTATTTGTAAGCCACCTTGGACAAAAGCATCTGCTAACTCATATAAACCATAACATGCACAAAGTAAATACAGCTAGGTCTCACAAAATTATATATTGTGGAAGTTTGTCAATTTCAATAATTCAAATGTAAAACGTGAAACTCATACATTATATAGATTCATTAGATATATATTAATATTTCTAGAAATATAGAAATCATCGATTATGAGCTTAATGTATTGTGTTTACATGAGGTAAAGTATTATCGAATATTGCTAAAATCCATGGGGCATTTATTAATTGCGAACCCTTGTATTGTAAGCCACCTTGGACAAAAGCATCTGCTAACTCATATAACCATAACATGCACAAAGTAAATATAGCTAGGTCTCACAAAATTATATATTGTGGAAGTTTGTCAATTTCAATAATTCAAATGTAAAAAAACTCATACATTATATAGATTCATTAGATGGAAATATTTCGGGTGTTAATTTTGATTACTATGGCTTATTCTATTCAGTATCTCACAAAATTAGAATATACAACCAATAAACAGGTGAGCAGGTTCCAATTTCTGAAATTCTGGATATTTCAGTTTATTTTTTATTAATTTGCAAAAACTTCTACAATTCTGGTATTTTGCTGTCACTATGGGGTACTGAGTGTAGATAAGAAGAATAAAAATTAACAAATGTCTTTAGGAGACATTGCAGACATCTGCAATGTAACAAAGGGTGAAACATTGACCACGTTTACATGCACCCTCATAATGCGATTATAATGGGATTTTAGCAATATTTCGATAATACTTTACCTCATGTAAACACAATACTTAATAATGTGATTAAGCTCATAATCGCATCAACTATAATCGCATTAAAACAGGTGGCGTACGCCGTTTTTAATCGCAGTATGCGGCCATGTAAACACTTTAATCGCACTAACTGAAGTGCGCATGCGTGGAATTATCATTTGCGCATGTGCGTTTTCTAAAGAGTCTACTACGCATGCATAGAACGAATCGTGCAGGTGGAACGGTGTTATGAAATATTCGGTGTCTGAGATTTTCGGTGACACTGGGCGGAGCTTACATGAATATTCACGAGATTCCTGTTTTGAGTTAAAGCGCCACTGAAAATTTTAGTGTCACTGAAAATGTTTAATTGTCCTTGAAAATTTTAGTGCCACTGAAAATTTTTACTTGTCCTTGGATCACAGAACTGTTTTCGGTAACGTGATTGTGTTTCCGCATCGAATGAAGTTAAGATTCTTTTTATTAATAACTGTTTATGTATGCTCAATAGTTTGTAGGTTACATTGTGTCGTGACGTGAGATATAATTTAGTAGTGATTACAGCCACTCGTTGGCGTATCGTTAGGAAATGAGCCAACAGCCATCGAGTTTGTTTGTAACTGTTTTGATTTTAATTTAGTTCGTTTGAGAAGATAACTTGTATGTATCTGTGGTTGCATAATAAAAGTTTCAGTTGTAATTATTTAGTCATTCCCTGTTGCTTTCTCAGTTGATAGGCTGCATAACTTTAACCAGACATTATTTTTAAAACACAATGAGGGTTAGGTTTGTTTTGTTTATGTTTTTGACATGTATGAATTAATGTAAACCTTCTTTATCTTTTTCTGCAAAACACACAATGCTCTCTATATGAATAGAAACATGATGAGACAGTGATATTAGCTTCCCTGCAGCACATTCATAAGGTTTTAGTTTAATTCTACAAGCTTTCCACAACAATTAAAATGTTAAAATTGAATTACAAGTGGTTAAATTGATCAGCTACAAAACTAAAAGTTACTAATGTGGGTTTTATTTACAAATATTTATATGGAGAAGACAATTGGCAAAAGTATGAAGAATATTAGCAATTGTTATGTGGATAATCAGACATACACTCACTACTGTGATTGTTCTGTCATTTCTTAATTGCTTGCTCAGTTGGTAAATAATTTTTAAGAGACTTTGTTAAATCCTAAAATGAAGTGTTATTTTTTTTCATATTATTAGGAAACATTCTCAAACCTTTTTCCCACAAAATGATGCTTTCATTGACAAAACATTTTAAATGTGGAAAAAACATGTAGCACTGTGAATCAGTATTCAGTTTAACACAGTGTTGATATGAAACTATATGGAACTAAATGATCAAACCTGCAGTATATTCACAATGAAATGTATTAGTTATATTCTACAAGCTTTCCATAACAATTAAAATTTTATTTATGTTAAATTAGCTGCTAAAATAATAGAACATGTAATTTGCATATCTGTAATATCAAAGATGAAAGTAAATAATGAGAGTAGTTTCATTTTGAATTAAAAAAAAAGAGCAAATGATTCTTTGTTGAAATTTTATTCACAAATGAGGAGAAGTCACGACATATAATACGACATATTTAATTAGCAAAAACACGTATTTAAACACACATTAACACACTTTACACAGGGTCTTGTGATCTCAGACAAATGAAAGTTTGGTCTGCTCATGCAATCTCAGTGATACCAGCCTTTGCTACTGACACATTCAATCTGAAATATATAATAAAATGACATTACTACAAACCTGTATTATTAAAATTTTTAATACACTGTCATATTCAAACAAAGTGAAAAATAAAAGTGTCTGCTTTGTCTGGTGTACAGGGATATTTATTGGCAAAAGTTATATTTGGGAATGAATCAAGGATATTATCTATAGATATTATATTAGTTATCACATGCATAATTCATCATGGATTTGGGTAATCATTAAACTATATTTAAAGTACATTAACATGTTTTCATGCATGTGTGCAATTTTTGAAACATACATATAACACTAGAAATTCAAGTCTACCCAGATTAGTGCTTCTGCAAACTAGGAAAGTTTACTGCTGCCTTCACCACAGTTCACAATTATTATTATTATGCTACCATACATTTTGGCAACCTTTCAAAACTAGCTATATGCTTAAAAGACTCAAGGTAATACAGAAACAACAAAAATATGCTACTTAAAACGCTATTGGCTCGTTTAGCGAATCCTAACGACACCTAAACGACACCTCTGGCGAATCAGTGTTCATATCAAACATAGCTAGCACATGACACAACATAACACAATATAGCTTATATATAAAATATTGTGCATCAATAACAGTTAGAATATAAGCTTGACTTCGTTTAACGTTGAAACATAGGCTAATTACCTTTAATGTAAGCCGAAGAGCGTGCAGTAACATTTTCAGTGGCGCTTTAACTCAAAACAGGAAACTCGTGAATATTCATGTATGCTCCGCCCAGTGTCACCGAAAATCTCAGACACCGAATATTTCATAACACCGGATCGTGCAGGTGGAACGGATCGTGTACAGACAGCGTTCTCACCATAGACATTATGGTTCTCACCATGTGCTCAGTCAGTGACGCAGGACTTTCTAAGGGGAATTTCAGTCAGTGTGTGACGCACTCTGAAAACTGAATGCAGATGCGATGCAAGTAAGATATTACTTTATAATCCTTTTGTTTTTTATGCTACTTTTTTTTTTTTTAAGTAAAAATGATTTTCTAATGCATACAAAGTAATTAACAAGCTAATTCATAAACGGTTCTCCTCTGTGCGGCATACAAATGACCTTTCCCCCACACAAAACGTTCAATGTATTTTTAATCGACATTATTACAATATCACGAGTAAAATTACGACATTAACAAAGTTTTTCAGTTATGAGGCAAAAAGTTGCTGTCATTACAGCTTCAACCTTTCTGGAATGTTGTCTGCTGGATGCATCATATTTTGTGCCAAATTCTGACATTTAATCAATAAATTAAATGAGTAACAAGACAAAAAACAGACGAAAATAGCTGACGAATTAACTGTCAAAATGCATCTTTGCAATGCTGAGGAAATAGATGCAGCAATAGCAGTTGTTTATTGCACACAGGGGATCAACATTGACTTAATTAATAGCTAATTCAAAAAAGACAAATAATGCTTTGATTTAAACATAAAATGTTGAAGAGTTTTTTTTATAATAGTTTCAATATTGAAACTAAATGTGAAATTAAGACCGCCACTAGGTGGCAGCAAGTCACCTTTATTGAGTGAGTCATTGAAATTCAACATTCATTTGGGTTGTTCATTCAGGAACGAAGCGTTATAATTACAGCGATCATCAACCAATTTGTTCTGATGGATAGATAGATAGGCTATCTATCTCTTATCTATCTATCTATCTATCCTATCTATCCATATTCAGCATCGTGGAAGGTGTGAATGATAACACTGTGTATATAATTCATGAATAATGAATATAATCATCTGCACATTGATTCAGATTTTCAGTGGGTTTTTTCTTCTTCTTCCTTTTACACTTAGGAAAACAGGTCACTCCTTTAGTTGGAGTTTTAGCCCTTTAAATAAAGATTTTTTTGGGACCCCACTTCATTGGAAGGGTAATGACACTTCCCTGCATATGTTTGTAGGTGACACACACCTTTTTCCCATCCGTGAGGCCACTAATTGTGCTTTTTTTGTATCTGGCGACCTGTATTACACGGCTGCCCAAGCGGACAAGAAGACCCATGAATGTAAGTATTTTTTGGCAATAATAAGGATTTTATCCACAAATAATCATTTGTTGTATAGTGTGTTAAATCTTGTTCATAATTTTAAGTGGGATTGGACCTTTGTTATGTACCTTAATGGAAGAAAAGGAAGATGAATGGAACTTGCTGTATCCATTTTGTCTGATTGTGGCCTTCAGATGTGAGACCTCAACATGGGACCCCAAATGAAGCTCGGATAATGCTTCGTCCCGCCAGAGAGAGATGTCTGCCATCTTCTGTCTACACTGTAAGGACACATCTTTAACCGTAGACATTCTGACCATCTGTAACTACAGTTAAATTTAACATTGTTTTATATGTATTGCATTACCAACAATTACATATAATTGCAAAGGCTAGATGAACACTTTCCCCTCCAGTGTTTTTCTTTTTTTTTTCTTTTTTTTTACTTAATTTATCAAAATAAAGAACAGAACCTCTGATTGGGAAGCATCTTAAAAAATGTAAAATCTTATGGCAGTTAAAGTGTTAAATTCAGCAACGGGTGTGTATATTAAAGGAGGACCTATTATTCATTAAACAAAATATTTTAGGGGCCATGAAAGTTGTGAATCTTAAATGCTAGTGCTTTAAAAAAAAAAATAAAGGGAGAAAAGAGTTCATCAAAGTGTTAGAAGATAGAATTTAAATTAACGAAATAAGTAAATGTATTAATTTCATTAAAGGGTTAGTTCACCCAAAAAAGAAAATAATGTAATTTGTTACTCACTCTCATGTCGTTCTACACCTGTAAGACCTTTGCTCATCTTCGGAACACAATTTAAGATATTTTGATGAAATCCGATGGCTCAGTTAGGCCTGAATTCACAGCAATGACACTGAAAATCTCAAGATCCAAAAAATGATTAAAAACATATTCAAAAAAGTTCATGTGAGTTCAGTGGTTCTATCTTAATATTATAAAAGCGATGAGAATACTTTTTGTGCTCCAAAAAAAACAAAATAGCGACTTTTCAACAATTTAGTAATGGGCCGATTTCAAAACACTTCTTCACAGCTTCACCGAGCCACTGGATTTAATCAAAATATCTTCATTTGTGTTCTGAAGATGAATGAAGGTCTTACGGGAGTATATACTCAAACCACTTACCTTTTCAATTCTACCTTTAAGCGTCACATACCCTCCCCGGGTAAACAGGTCGTCCTTCATAAAGACAGAGGGAGAATTGAGGATCTCCTCTGTGTGGATTTTTACACCCTCTGTCACTGCAAGTGGGCCACATACAAACTTCTTGGAGGTAGCTCCCAAAGAGATGCATTCTCTGCCGAACTTGACAGAGACGGAGAAGTTTTTAATGATGTACGACTTCATAAGGGCTGGTGTTTCACCCATCTACTGGTGCCAGGTACACCTTTTTCCCATCCGTGAGGCCACTAATTGTGCTTTTTTTGTATGTGGCGACCTGTATTTTGCCACTCACAGTTTCATAACTGGCAGCACGGCAGTTACTGCGGTTCTCCACACAAAGAACATGAGTGGGAGGAGGGCGGGAGTATGGAGAGCTTCCTGATGCCATCCTAAAGGTGAAGCAAAATATTCACAAAATTACTCAATCACATTTAAATAAACTATAATGAAGACCTAGCACAACTCAAAGCTGCTGCTGTGTGTGGTTCTGCATATAAATATATTTCACTCACTGAGTCTACAGAACGGAGGTAAACAGAACATACACGTGACAATATCACCATGCATCTACAATTTTCTTTTGCAAAATTTATATATTTTTAATTTATTCATTTAGACATCTTTGACATCCAAACATAAGTGACACTACATGTACAATACTGAATTCTAAATCTAAACATATACATTTTGTTATCTTAAGTTTTATATTATACATATTTTAATATGTATTTATTCTTTCCACCTCTGCTCTAGCTTTGTTTCTTGTAATAAACCTGGCATTTTATACTAAATATTGTTGGCTCTGAGACAAATTCCATGTTGTGTTCCTAGATCCTTCCATGCGGATGGCCTCCTGCACCCCAGCAGAGCTGAGTGACCTCCTGTCAAAGGCCATGAACCAGATGACTATAGTAAGCAAAACCTCAATCATTCAGTACACTACTGTTGAAAAGTTGTGGGTCTGTAAGATTTTTACATGTCTTTGAAAGAAGTCTCACATTTTAAAATCATTAACCCTGGGTTGTTTCAGTGAGATTGTCCTTGAAAGGCCTGTAGGCTAAATAATCAGCTAAATGAGGTAACATAGGTGACAAGTATAATGTTATAATGCTTGTAGTTATAATCATTTATTTAACTATTATAATAACAGGATATCATGGTCATTAATCTATTTTATTGTATTTCTCTATGTCTGTTTGTTTATGTTTGCCAGTGAACAGACGCCATACAGTTCCACTAAAAGGTATTTATTTATTTGTTTGTACACATGTATGAATTTTTAAAAATTTTTTTACTTAAATACCTTTTACTTATAAATGCTGACTGTGGTTCAGGGGGTCGACAGCTTTAAGCATGTAAGTTATTTTTGACATAAATTTGGCCAGCTTACTCATTGCTCATACTCTATGCCTCTAATATGTTTGAATTATATCACCAATGCAATATCAGGGGTTAAAGATATCATTAGAGTTCTTAAAATTATGTTTACTTTTGTTACCAGATGAGATGTAATCTCTAGCGTTTGGTGCTGAGATTCTTCAGGACAAGATGCCATTCACACTCACTACATGAAGATGGTGAGTTTCACAAATCAAGAGACTGACACAACAGGCTTTCATCCTTTATATACTTATATGTAGGGAGGGTACCAAAACCTTATTAAATTAAATGGGCTCTGGGGCTAAATTATGAAACACTGCAGTATCGATAAGCTTGGACATTTATTATTGCTTAGGGCTGTGCGATATAATGATATATATCGTTACCATGAAATAAAATGTCTATCGTTAGAGACTTTCAGTGGTGGAAAGAATGCTGAAAATTTGTACTCAAGTACAAGTACTGTTACATTGCTGAAATAATACTCAATTACAAGTACTCAAAAAGTAATCAAAAAGTACTTGAGTAAAAGTAGAAATTACTCTTCTCTAAAACTACTCAAATTACTAATTACTTTTTAGCCGGCGATATTTAATGAATTACCAAACAATATTCAATCTAATCATAGATCTAAGTAGAAAATTGCTACTTTCAATAAAGCACTTTCACCTTATTTTATGAAGTGCATGAGTTATAGTATAGTAATCAATTTGAATGGAGTGGTTTAATTCAAGTCTTCTGAAGTGACACGTCCGCTTTATATGATGAACAGATTTTAATTTAGGCTTTTGTTTACATATTTAAACATTGATCAATTACCATTACAATAATCTCACTTGAATATTTGCTATTTGTGTCTTTACATTAGGGTAACTTTGTTGCAGTAGCTCACATGCAGCACAAGAAAGCCTGAATTGAATTTACAAAAAAGACAAGTAAACAGACAGTAATAAAATAAGAACAAATAAAACAAATGAACTCAATTCCGTTGAGGTATATGAAATATAACAACACTGAATTTTTATATGCCCTGTATCTTAAAGGGTTAGTTTAGAATTTTCATCCAAAAATGAAAATTCTGTCATTGACCTTTACTATCTTTCTGGGCCTGCAAAAGTTGAAATTTTGTTGCAGTCTGGGGTCAGAAAGCTCTCAGATTTCATCAAAATATCAATTTGTGTTCTGAAGATGAACGAATGTCTTATGAGTTAGAATGAAATTAGGGTGAGTAATTAATGACAGAATTTCATTTTTGGGTGAACTAACCCTTTAAGAGTCATATAATATGTTGTTTATTTAGATAAAAAGAACATCAGAGGGGTTTGACCTGTAATGTCTGTATGCAGTGATGCAGTTAGATAGACTAGTTATTTATATGTACAAATCATACAAATGCCCCATTCTGAAACATACATCTACATTATAAAGAAATTAAAGATCCACTTTTGTTGAGACTTTCTGGTGCATTTCACTTATAGCCAATACGATTTCCTGTAGCAGCAATGGGAGTGACGGTAAATTGGTTATCAATCTCTCTATTATTTCATCTTTTTGAAAGTTGTGAAAACACTGTTGTTTAGTTTTTCGTTTACTATTTGAGAAAATAAGAACACAAAAAATATATTTAATTTATTCCTTCATTCACCGCCATAGACTTTTACCCAAATATTACGACTTCCGCTTCTGAGAAACCCGGAAATACAAACAGGTCTATAGTAAAAATGAGATTCCTGATTTTAAGGACTTTTCAGTGAACCATTTCTTTCCTTTTTGTAGATTCACCAACCTCTGGCTGATTACTGGCATTTGGCAAGAGATTGTTGTCTATATCACTGTCACTTCTTTTCTAGTTGATTATTAACATTTTGTGATTTTTCGATTACTTAATTGAATATAAATGCACTTAGTTGATTTTTTTGATTTACTTAATACAAAGTATAGATAGATTCTGTTGTGTAATGTTTTTCCATATAATTAGTAATAAACTTGCATTGGTAGATGCAACTGAATGAGCTGTAAAGTGTAAGTATTAAATGATAATATATTTTGTAGAGGTGGGCATAGATTAATTTTTTTAATCTAGATTAATCTAGATTAATTTGGAATTAATCTAGATTAATCTAGATTAAATGGCTCATTGAATTCTGCCGAAGACATTCAGAATAGGTGAGATACCCAAATGTCCCTGCGTCCCATGTCCATACTATCCATCCTAAATAGTATGTGAGATTAAAATAAGTGTGTGCCAAAGCATAGTAGTTGAAAAGAGTATGCCAAAAGACCCCGGATGGTCTACTTTCCGGTAGATTTTCGAAGTGGGATCCGTGCACACTATAAAGGCTAATATTGCCCACAACCCATTGCACGTTGTACGAGGATTCAGTTCAGAACTACAAACACAAGTAAAAATGTTAAAAACTACAAACATGACGAATCACGATAGAGGCTGAGAGCTGTTTGAGTGACTAATAATCAGTTCAAACTGATAGAAAATATTTATTTAATGTATATGTGTTATTTTTCATCTGCAAATACCAATGTGGACTTTTTAAAGATCTGATTGGCCATTAACTTTTAAATGCATCTTTATGCATTAATATGAGGAGAGTTCTCCACATGAAAGACTCGCGACTGCAGATCAACGTGCTGCATTTTCTCTCCGTACGGTAGGAAATTAGCTAAATGAAATGTGGAGGATGTAAGATGATTGACAGGGAAGTTACGGTGACTGATGCGACAGAGAGCAAAGACGCAACTGTATGACTGTAGTATGTCCCGCTTGTCTACTCTTTTGCTACACACTCAAAAGTAAGTACTTTTTGTTCACAGAAAGAGTACAATTTTAGGGCGTAGTATAAGTAGGCGAATTGGAACGCAGCAAATGACTAGAGAAGATTAACCTCAGTGGAGTTAAACTTTTGTATAGGTTATATTTTGTATATTGACATCTTACCGCGTTTGAAACAACACTGATTCTGATGTTCATTCATGTTTATCTGATGCTATAAATGGCCTGATAAGAGATGATCAGTTTACGAGCCTCTTGAGCTGAGGCGCTACAGCAATCTGTCACGACCATGGTCACAACACATTAAAGAAAACGGGTTTTATTGTTTGAATTTCTTAAAAAACTACACAGTTTTAAAGCTGGGACTTTGTTAAATATCATAAGTTACCTGCTTTGTCTTGTCAGTGTCCTCTGCTCCGTGATGCATTTATCACTGTGTGACGTGACGGGCCTGACAGCACCACGGCTTGTCGACCAAAGCAACAGTAACTAAGGGGGGCTGGTGGTTCTTTGCGAAGGGTCAGTTCGGCTAGGTATACATCCGCGCTAAAATATCAAGGTGAAAGTCATCATAACTTGCGTAGAATAGACCCAGCTCCCAACCCAACTTTGAGAATAGATTAACGGCGATATTTTTTTTATCGCCCGATAAGAGTCTCGCGTTAACGCAGCACGTTAACGCCGTTAACGGCCCACCACTAATATTTTGATGTTTGTTTGTTTTTAATATAAACAGCAGTAAAGACAGTGGACAAGTGAAGAGAGAGGAGGGATCGGCATCAGAAATGACCTTGAGCTGCTGCGACTGTCTTGGATCACCCAAAGCACAACTACACTATGTGTCCAAGCTCTGAACAAGGCTTTCTCCTTTACATGTTAAATGTGTTTAATTTAAGGCAGGGTTTTATTTTTCCTGCATAGTGAACTACTAGGTGGCTGCCTCTGTCAAATTTGATGCTGTCTCCAGCTATTAACAAAACTCAGACAGGCAGTCACATGCTCCAATTCCCCTTTTCCACCAACACGGTTCTGCTCCTGGCCTGTGTCCGTCCTCAAACTGTTCCACGAACCTCCACGGCACAAAAGGCAGTTCCAGGACAGAAATATCGGTACCCTCCCTCTTTGACATCCTTCGCCAGTCATCACATTTATAACCACCAGAGTCAAGTCAAGGTCCCTGGTCCACAGCATCAACCATCTTTGTAGGAAGATCAATACTGCATTTATTGATGTATCTTTAAAATTGACAGTTTTCTTATGGAGTGCAATCCCTCTCTAGACGGACTGAGGTCTATCGGTCTTGCAAAATACTGTCAGACACTGCATATGATTTTCTCAAAAAAAAAAAAAAAAATTAAAATACTTAAGAATTTGGGCCACAGCAGAGAGAAACCGCACACATGAGAGGATCCTCAGTGGAGAAAAACCGCACACATGATTGAAAAGTCACCTGTTTTAAATCATCAGATTTGGTTTCAACATTTGGCATGCGTTGACGCTGTTCTTTTTGTCTTTTTTATTAAAAAATAATAATCTGTTTTATGTGTAGCGTTATTGGATAATTTATTTCTTTATCTATCTATACTTCATAACTTTATGAAATTTATATATAATCAGACATCAAATTCAAACATAACTGAGCAATTCTAAAAAGAAAGAAATGTTAAATATTGAAACCGCCAGTAGGTGGCAGCGATTCGCTTTATTGAGAGAGCCACTTCAAATCATTCATTTGGCCAATTCATTCAAAAATCAGATTAATTCAGGAAGAAAACACTTGAAAAATGAACTAACAAAACAGACGGCTATTTTGGTAATTGGTTACAGTTACACTGATAGTTGGCTATCAGTGGATTAGTATTGTGAATTAATTACACAGAAAGCGAGCACCGCAATCCTATAGCTGTAACGGTAGATTAGAGTAAGCTGCACTTTACAATTTATACCCACCATCTTAAGACGAGGAGCACCTGAGGCAATGGCTGAAGGCGCTAAACTTGAAGTGCCCACCAAAGCGCCCTTATGTGTGTTCGTATAATTTCATCATGGGAAGACGACTGACGAACACGTACATCTCAGAGACGTCTATTTGATGTGTGTGTTTACGTCTGGAAGATGTATTTTTTAGAGTGTTTGCTCATCTGCAATACGTCTATAGGACGTTTCCTGTCAGATGTCAAATAGACGTTTAGAAGATGACTTTAAGATGTTTATGATTTAGAATGAATGTAAAACTGACAACCCTTAAATGCATGACTGTTTCTCCAATCATTCTTACATATTTGGATCTTTATCGACCCGGATCTATATCTAACACGGAAGGAAGGACTTCTAATCTAATTTTATTAGCACTAAATAAAGTGTATTGCATCGTCAATGTTATAGGTCACTTTTAAAATCGTGTCATATATTATATCCTGGCCATGATTCATTAATCATGGCATCTGTCTTTTAAAGATGTCAGGTAAAAGGCAACTAAGCATCCTCTCATTCACCCTGAGAGGAAAGCTCCCTAAAAAGGCCAGGTTACAGGATGCTGGCCTAGAGAAGGTGACGAAAAGGGTAAGCCCATTAGAGAAGGAGACAGTGAAACAGGTGAAAGAGGAAGAGAAGACAAAAGGAAAAAGGCAACAAACACAATAAGGCAAGGCAAGGCAATTTTATTTGTATAGCACATTTCATACACAGTGGTAATTCAAAGTGCTTTACATAAAAAAGAATAATAAAAATAGAACATAAGGAATAGAAATAACAGTAAAAACAGAGAATTTTGCTATCTAGATGGAAGAGCTAGGAAGTCTTAGGGAGTTTGTTGTTGTTGTTGTCCATCAGAGTGGATCTAAACGGATCTATCCATCAGAGCGGATCAGAATGGATCTTCCTCACACAACAGGATTGCTACCTGTTAAGGCACTTCAAACTGATAAACAGTTTCAATCTCCCTTTTGCCAAGACACCTCAAACTGCACCACACAGCCCTAATCCCCCTTCCGGAGATATCTTATCTATGCAACGCAGTTCAAATTTCCCCTTTGGAAATTTCCCCCTTGGAAGTGTCCTGACTGTAATCCAGAGATATCTTAACCATGCACTACATCTTAAATTTCCCCATGGTTTGTCCCCTTATCCAAATTTACCAAATTTTAACCTAATCACTTTCTTCCTAATTTCCCAGCTCTTTCAACCACAGCAATATTAAAATGCATTAAAAGTCAGAATAACAAGGTGATACATAAAAGATATAAAAATGAAAATAAAAATAAATAAAATAAAAAATAATAAAAATAGGAATAAAAGATAATACGTAAAACAGTTCGGACATAGCACAGTGCTCAATCAGCAAATGCATAGATAAAAAGATGTGTTTTGAGTCTGGATTTGAATGTGGGTACTGTTGGAGCACACCTGATCTCTTCTGGAAGCTGGTTCCAGCTGCGGCTGGCGTAACAGCTAAAAGCAGACTGTCCTTGCTTTGTGAACCCTTGGTATTTCTAAATGACTTGATCCTGATGATCTGAGTGATCTGTTAGGTTTATATTCTATGAGCATATCTGCAATCTATTGAGGTCCTAGGCCTTTGAGTGATTTATAAACAGTAACAGTACTTTAAAATCAATTCTAAATGCAACTGGAAGCCAGTGCAAGGACCTGAGGACTGGTGTGATGTGTTCATGTTTTCGGTTCTGCTCAGAATCTTGGCAGCAGCGTTCTGTACGAGCTGCAGCTGTCTTATGGTCTTTTTTTTGGGAAGACCAGTGAGGAGCCCATTACAATAATCCACCCGGCTGGTGATGAAAGCATGGACAAGTTTCTCTAAGTCTTGACTGGAGACAAAGCATCTAATTTTTTATATTTTTGAGATGATAATATGCTGATTTAGTTATTGTCTTTACATGGCTACTGAAACTCAGGTCTGACTCCAAAATCACACCAAGATTCCTGACTTGATTTTTAGTTGTTTGACCCCTAGAGTGAAGGTACATGTTCACTTTGAGAACTTCATCTTTGTTTCCAAACGCAATGACTTCAGTTTTGTCTTTGTTTAACTGAAGGAAGTTTAGACACATCCAATTTTTAATTTCATCAATGCATTGGCACAGGGAGTCAATGGGGCTGTAGTCGTTAGGTGATAGGGCTAGGTAAATCTGGGTGTCATCTGCATAGCTGTGATATGCATTTTCTTTCTCATTATCAGTGGCAGCATATATAGGTTGAACAGGAGGGTGCAAGAATTGAACCTTGAGGGACTCCGCATGTCATGTCCACTCAGACTTATGGTCACCGATACTCACATAATAACCTCTCCCTTCTAAGTATGACCTGAACCATTTAAGGACCATCCCAGAAAGCCCAACCCAGTTTTCGAGCCTGTCAAGAAGAATGTTGTGATCCACAGTGTCAAACGCAGCACTGAGGTTGAGTAGAACCAGCACTGATAATTTACCTGTATCTGTGTTAAGGCGAATATCATTTATTATCTTTATGAGTGCTGTCTCTGTGCTGTGATGCAGTCGGAAACCAGATGTTGTCAAAGTATCCATTCAAGCTTAAGAACTTGTTCAGCTGATTGAACCTTTTTCAATGATCTTGCCTATGAAAGGAAGATTTGAGATTGGCCTGTAGTTGCTCAATATGGTGTTATCCAGATTGCTCTTTTTCAGGAGGGGCTTAACAACTGCAGTTTGTTTTACCCCAGTGCAGCTCAAGGATGTGCTGATCGCCTTGTTGTATTTTTTACTTCCTTCAATGTAATAACACTTTCCCCCATAAAAGCTGATCAATAAACAGCCCTTACCTGCTGAATGTCCGGGGTAGATGATAAATCCAGCTGATCAGTAATGCCTAAGGAAGGTCCAGCCAAACTCAGTCTGGATTCGTCTCTTGGAGCTCGTAAGGAATTAATATATATTTGTATATATATCTTATATACGATATATATTTATATTCAGGTTTCAGTTAATAGGTTTATATAAAAATAATTCACTCTGAGACTTGTTTAAAAGAGTTTACAAATTACCAATTATACTGGTATCTTTTAATGACAAAGTTCAGAATAAAAAATCTTCATACAAAACAGAGGAGAGGAGTCTTCACCAATCGGCAAACTTCTGATACAGGTTTCACATTTTATAATCATCAGAAAGAGGAGGACCTTATTCGTCTCCTTATTTGGTATAAGAAAAGAAAACATACATTGTAAGAAAAAAAACAAAACTTGAGCTATAGTAAAGGAAACACACCTACGCCCCACAGATTCCTGTTAACCTCTATACTCCTATAGCAAGCATAAGATAACATATAGGTTGGCATTTTCCTACTACGTCTAAACCGTTAGCGGTTTTCACACTTTCCTAAAATACAAAGCGAGGATTACATATTGGTTGCAACAAGCGCAACGCCTAAGTGCAGCAAAAAGCGAGTAACCTTTATTCTGCTAAAATTATAACCCTTTCAACTTATACCTGGCCCCAATGTTCAAAAACCACAACAGGAAATTCAGTCAGACACAGGAGAATTTGCAGGCACCTTGCTAGACAAGAGTGTTGCAAGTCCTCCTGTGATGCAAGTTAGATCAGCATGAAAGTTATTCAAAGCAAAAGATTTTTTAATCAATGAAATCAATTTAACATTAATTCTCTGTTGTTGTCTAAGCAACTTAATTATTTCCTTGGCTGTAGGGCTGATACGATGTTGCCCAAGGGTAGCAACCCTTCGCTTGCGACGCCTTCTTCTCCATCTTCCGGAAGAGCTTTGCTTGTTGTCTTTGGACTCCTTGTTGAATCAAAGCATTCATATCAATTCTAAGTTCAGTTGGTCTGCATAAGGGTCTGTCAGCAGAACACATTCTGTTCGGATTCGGGCTATCAGGATTTTGATCCTGACAGGCCGAAGGCGATACCACAGCCTTTCTGATATTATTAATTTTCTCAGAGAAGAAGGAAGCAAACTCACAGCATTTGCTGTCTGAGAGCATTTCACTGGGAATCTGACTTGGGGGGTTTGTTAGTCTCTCTACAGTAGCAAAAAGTGCGGTGTTGTTTAAGTTTTTGTTCATAATATTTGAGAAGAAGGTCTGTCTAGCTTTGCCTAATTCCACATTGAAAGCATGAAGAATATCTTATAGATTGTAGGACTCGTTCGACAGACGTTACCAAATGGCTTTATCAGCCAGAGGCATGATTGAACAAAGCTTCATTTGGTCCAAAAGATCCATTTCCTGACAGGAAAAACCTAGCTTTACAGAAGTGATGACGTGACTTCTTTTAACAAAGGACTCTGTCTAAAGGACTTCTTTGCTCATCAGCAATAACTAATCAGAACCCCATCACGTGGATCTGATCACATTAAATCTATTGATTCTCCACAAAACCCTCTTGTATTATCGGACGGAACAGGAAAACACCCATCAACGGATTTAAAGACGAATCTGTCCTATCAATACCTCCCTTGTGTGAGCAATCCATCCTGACCCGGTCACTCGTGACTCCGGTCAAAGTTTAAACTATGCTTAAGGACTCAATCTTGAATCTCAAAAGGGACAATTGTCAATTACTTAAAGTATTAACTATATCCAGAATAACACTTGATATGATGTGATTACTAACATGTTGGATTCAATGCATTGTATGTTTGTATTCCTGGATGCATCTTCTTTCTCTTATAATCATTGTTTTAATTAGGTCAGTCTAGTAATATGTGTGTAAGAAGTGTGTCGTGTTTGAGCTCTAAATGTAGAATTTATAATTCTCTGTAATTCTGTGTGAATGAAACATTGAAATTCAGTATCAGGAAAATATTAAGAAACTTTATAAGTTGTTAATAAACAGGAGAATGTTCTGCAGATATCACGCAATGTGATCAATAGACAATAGACGAGGCGTGTCTAATCTCCGTAGCAACGTCTCATTGGAGGATCGCATCTGAAGGATGGAGCCAGAATTGCTCCTTTAAAACTATGCTGTCCGAACAAGCTAACGTCAGTTGAGAAATATGAAATAAGTCAGAAGTCAGAAGCTGGAAGTCGGTCAGAAATCGCTCGAAATCGGTCAGAAGCCGGACTGAAGCACAGTCGTCGAAGCCCGGTAGCCGAAGCACCGCTACTTTGACCACGGCGGAAAAGTCGCATGGGTCATTGATAACTGATTGACCGGGCTGATTTTCCATCTAACACCCGACTTCAAACACGAGCTGCGCCGCTGATCTTTCAACAGCCGTCACATCCAGACTCCAAAACACTCCGTGAAACATCTGACCAAAGTCTCCCAAGAAGAGAGCCACTCAAGCTAGACGCTCAGAACAGTTGCACCAGCCGGCACCATCCTTCAAAGCTTCCGCGCAACCCACAGGGCTTTCCCGAGAAGACGTCACCTGAAAGACAGCCAATCCAGAACGGGATTCCGCTGTACACGAGTCACGGAACAACCCGATTACCTCAGCTGTCAGAGCAAACGCAGGTACAAGCAAACTTCTCTCTCTCTTGCTGGAAACTGGTGAAACTCCTTGAAACCTAAAGAATCAAGCCAAAGCTCTGCTTTTGTGATTTTCCTCAGGTTGCGATGTTTAGTTAGAACTTGGGACTTTTCATAACTCATATCAATTCCGCTAATGTGTATGCATGTATGTATGTGTGTTTGTGTGTGTGTTTAGCCTTAGTTTCCTGTAATCATTAGAAGTAGTCAATAAATCTTGTTTTGATTTTCACATATACGAGTTTCTTGTGCTGTGTATCAAATTACTGCCTTAAACTCAAAAGATCCTAAAAGTTACCTCTTGCTTATAATATAATAATTACAATAATAACAATAATCATAATAAAATATTGTTACTGTTGGCCACAGAATAATATTTTATCCAGAATTGGTAAAATACTCTAACCTCATTTTCGCTGGACGAATAATTGATGAAGTGTTAAATATTAATTCTGAATCATTTACAGTGAATCATTACAGTTATTCAATTTATCCCTGTAACAATTAAATTGAGCTAATAAATAGGCTACGTCCTTACAAGATGTTATAATGGATTTCAAGTTTTGTCTTTCGCCACATGCACAGCTTTCTGCATTGTCTTTCATATTTTGCACTGCTGTTGAGTTTCTCCATGGTGCTTTTTGTCTGCCACTTTTCTTCCTGACTTTCACAGGAGCAATGTTATCAATAACATTCTGTACTTTTGAGTTAAAAGAATCAAGGAGAAAATCACAGTCTGCAGATATGCTTGGTGTTAAAGATATAGCCTTCATAAACAGTGCACTAGTATTCTCATTTAAGCATCGCTTTTTGACCGAGAGATCTAGCTTCAACAGTCAGAGAGATCAATAAATCAAAGAAAATACAGAAATGATCAGATAGCGCTACATCCTTAATGACAATGGATGAAATGTTTAGACCCTTACTAATAATTAAATCTAGAGTGTGTCCACGATTGTGTGTAGGTCCATGTACATGTTGAGTCAGATCAAAAGTATTCAAAACAGTTGTGATTTCTTTTGCCATATTGGATTCTGCATTTTCTATGTGGATGTTAAAGTCCCCAGTAATAGCAAAACAGTCAAACTCAGAGGAAATTGCTGATAACAGTTCTGTAAAGTCCTCCACAAGGCTGGAGAGTATTTTGGAGGCCTGTAGATAACTATAAGTAGAATGCGAGGAGCACCTTTTAACACAATACCCAAGTATTCAAAAGACAAGTAATCACCAAATGACACTTGCTTGCATTGATAGACATCTTTAAATAGAGCAGCAACACCTCCACCTCTCCTAACAGCTCTGCAGACACTCATAAAAGTAAAGTTAGGAGGGGCTGTTTCATTCAGGATTGTTGCACTGTCAGCTGTCTTCAAGCCATGTTTCATTTAGAAGAATAAAATCTAGGTTTGTTTGTGGTTATTAAGTCATTGACTAGAAGTGATTTATTTTTAAGTGAGCGATGTTTAAAAGTGCTAACTTAACAGTCTTACTTTCTGTCTCTACAGTAATCTTAGTTTGACGTGTAATAGGTAGCAGATTAAATGGGTTTGCCAAACGTTTGAGAAGGCCTTAGGCTTTTTTCACATAATAAACAGAAATAGAGAAAGCTACAGGCACACTGGTTTCCCACTTGTTCTGTAAACATTTGATTAAGTCACTGTTATCATAGTGGGGACCCGACACACATCACTGAGAGCTGTTATCGGTTGTTTTTGGTTCACCTAGAACAGATGGAGGAGGTTGAGGGCCCTGGCGTTGTGGCAGGGGCCGAAGAGCTCTCGCAGGAGGAGGGGGAGGGCGAGCTGGGCCCACAGGCTTTGGTGGTTTCGGGGCTTGGCGCTTTTTTGTTGATATCTGGGGGCTCGCAGCAAAAGAGTGGGAGAGTTTGGTTCCAGCATACACCAGTTCCTCCATTTTCTCGGAGAAGCACAGAGGAGGGGATGCTGGAGAAAGGGATACGTGTCCGGTGAGAGGGGCTGTTGCTCTGGTGTTACCGGAGGCTGTAATATGTTGTCCTGGCTTCCCTGGCTGTTTTCCCGAAAGTCGTCCTTGGGTGCTGAATCTTGGAGCAGTTCTAACACGTCACTGACTCTCGGTAAGCTCTGTGGGCAGGGCCCAGTCAGGATTGTGTCCTTGAGCAGTGGTTGTTGTGGCTGCGTGGTGTTATCATAGACCTTGTGGGATGTGTCAGCCGCATATCCATTCAGGTGCTGAAATGAAGTCCTGTGGTCAGTTGTACTCTGTCCAGGTGTGTTTGTGCCATTCAGATTGGCACACACTGCTGAAGGATGATGGAGGGAGAAGTAGATATTGTCCTTTAGCACTCTTGAGCCCAGTTTGTTTGGGTGCAGGCCATCATGAGTGAACAGTTGTCTCTGACTCCAGAACAGATTGAAGTTGTCGATGAAATTCAGTCCTTTTAAGTTGCAGGTTTTTTGCAGCCATGTGTTAAGACCAAGCAACCGTGTAAATCTATTTGTTCCTCTTGCTGGGAGTGGTCCACTGATGAACGACTGAACTTTTAGTCTTTTAAGCATTTCAAAAAGTTAATTGAAATCCCTCATAAGGAGTTCTGACTGCTCCTTCCGAATATCATTCTTCCCCACATGGATGATTAGTCGATTTGCAGTCTTATATTTCATCAGAATGCTCTTACGTTCCCTGTTTACATCAGAAACTGTTGCTTGTGGAAGGCAGCATGTAGTTGTATCCCTGCTGCTAATGTTTCTGATAATAGAGAGTCACCCACTATCAGAGTCCTGGGCTCGGCTGCTCTCTGAGCTTAGTGCCGCTGACTGTTCAGCCTTGAGCGGCAGTTAGCATCGGTGTTAGCTGCTGGCTGATTTGATCTGTGTCCGATCATGTTTGGGGATTCCTCACCCACATTCATTAACACTTCAAATCTGTTCTCCAGATGAATTGGCGGTGGTAGGGAGCTATTGTTTGGGGTAGAGGATACTACTGCATTAATATGTGATACTCGTGACAATCTGATTCCTCGAGTGCCTTTGGGTCTCACTCCCTGTGTGTGGCATCGATTAATATGTTGATCAATTTCGGCACTCAGTACGGTCTGTTTAGGGGCATTAGATTCATGGGACTCACCGACTGTGTGCTGAGGACGTCCATGATGAAGCTCTGTTGTGTGTTCCTTCTGGTTTGGTAGTCCCGCAAGTAACTTTGTTTCAAGAACTGCAATACTTTGTAAAAGTCTGTGGCAGTTTGTGCAGCAGGTAGATTCTTCAACCAGAGGAAGCATATTATTTCTAATCCTTTTGGATGTAGGCAGCTGTGTTTTCCCTTCTCCGGAAAGTAAGCTGATGGCTGGTTGGATAAAAATTCCCCTTTTTTGTAGCAATTCTTCCAGTTAAAAAGATTGTTGGTGCCAAGATTTGTCGTTTGAGCACTGTGCCTATTTGCTTTAGTAAAAATTAGGAGATAAAATATAAAAGCAATAGAGCAGAGCGCAGAGCTGTAAGCAAGAGCGTCCGAACAGTAGCGAAGCAGGAAGCAGAATCTGCTCAATCCTAGGATCTACAACATGACAATAGGTCTATGTGGAATAGAAACTCATACATGTTATTCTGCTTAAGTCACAACCCCAGAAGTGGGAGTGGGAAAAATCCAAGGGCGGCCTGTCAAGGCCACTCACGTTGAACACCGATCTTGATGGGAGCAAGAAACAACCACACAACAGCAACAGCAGATAAGACTGTAAAGTGCCCACATAACAGTCCACCTAATACAATCCAACAAGCAGTGTACTCAGTAAAAGCACCTTTTACTCTTTAAAGCAAGAGGAGTACAACATATGCCATCATGATCTAAAAGAGGCCCAAAAACAGGCCTACAACTTCAGACAGACACATGGCGTCAGTATAATACTCTGAGAGAGGCCTTATCTAGGGCCTACTCTTAGTAGAAGCAGTCGTGGCCAGTGGCGGTGATGGGCTTATACAACAAAACCAACACAGAACTGTGCCAACAAGTAATCTGAAAGGAGGCCTACAACTTCAACAACACGTAAAATAAAGGAGCCCTACAACTTCAACAACACATGCGCCAGCTAGTAGTTATAAAGGGGACCAAGCTCAAAGGGGACCAGCTCTAAACCCAACAAACAGTTGTGGAAAACTAGCTTAACACAACCTGAGCTAAATCTACAAATTCCAACCGGCAATGTACCAGAATTTACACAATTACAGGGGCACAATGAAATGCTATCATGGTCTAAGGGAGGCCTACAAATTGCCTACTACCTCAAACAGACGCGAGCATAGACCTGTTGCAGTGCTAAACTAAGTGAGCAAAACTCATGACCATATACTAACAACACTTGTAAACACAAGCTGCTAAACTAGAAGGAGGCCTACAGCTCCTACAGTTATAAGCAATATAACTGTTGTGGCAATGTTTAGCTAGCGGGAGCTAACAGAAACCAAACTGAAAGTGAGGTTCTCTACACTCAACCTGACTGTGCACTCCAACAGGTGATGCACTCAGTGAAACACCACAAACCCTAACTGGGGAGTACAGTAGTCACCATGCTTTTAAATAGAGGCTAACACAAGTCTACTATTACGAGAACAGGTGCTAAACTGTGGCAGCACTAGAGAAAAGCTCACATACATGTAGGCAACAGCCAGAACCAAAGCAAATAACGCTTTGCAAATAAGTGCTATCCTGTAAAGGATAAATGCTCTCACCAAACAGAATTCTAGATCTGTTCTGAACCCCAGAGAATGGAGGCAAAAAAGCTAGCACTGTAACCCAAACTTGAATGTTAATTCAAGAGGCTCAGGGGAAAGACAAATTCATAGCATGAATCAAGTTCTAGAGAGTGGGGCCTAGCATATTTTGGCTTATATTGGGGCCTATAACATATATTATTTCACTGCACACACTTATCTACGCAAAGATAAGGGCCAACCACCTGAGACCACTGCATCAAGGAGGCTCATAACAGCCTACTACCTTAGCTGCTAACCTCAGCCATTGCACCTACACAATAAACAAGGGGAAATGGGCATAAGGCCTAACAACTCCCTCAGGAGGAGGCCAGAACTAGGAACTATACAACCTACCAAGGGATAATAATACAAAGGGTGATTTATAATAATAAACACCTAAACCTAGTCCTAGCCTGGGCCACTAAGCTGTAGGCCTACGGGGCCACACGCATAGCAATGCCTGGGCTTCACCTCTGAATTCCACTGAATAAGAGGAAATAAAGTGAAGATCAACAAGCAAACAATGTCAGGCGGCCAATTAAGGCCGACACTAGACATAAATAGTAACTGAACTGACGAGTGCTAACTCAAACTTCAAACTTCAGTTTGCCCAAAAACCCCTTACTTTTTCCGACTACATACTCAGGAAAAAATGTACAGGAGCACAAGGTCAACATATTTAGAAACATAAATATAGACCTAGCTTACCTTCCTGTGGCTTGAAGACCGAAGACTCCTCTTTTCCTTTTCTTTCACAAAGGAGGATGGAATCTAGGGTTCTTTGAAGCCTAAAAGAGCCTCTTTTATTATCAAGCCAGAATGCGGGCCCTTAGAAAAATATTCATCAAGGGCCTAGCCATCAGCCTGACTGTTTAAGAAGCGCCTGAGTATGTTAAATGAGTCAAAACCCAGGAGGCGGAGGAAGAAGTGGCGAGGGCAGGTGTAAAATCGCCCTCACAATGAGAGGTAATCAATTACAGATGGTGCTGGCATCTGCGATTGATCACCTCCCTTAAAACCTGCTTCTTTCTCTTCGAGTCCTGCCGTCTCTGTGACTTGCTCCAAGAAGGAGGAGGCACCTGAGCAGCCATACTGGACCTCTGGCTATTTTAAAACATAAAATATAGACCCATCTTCCTTTTCTGCGGCTCGAAGACCGAAGATTTCTCATTTTCCACATGAAAGGATGGAATTTAGGGTTCTTTTCAGCCTAAAAGAGGCTCTCATTATCAAAAGCGGGCCGTTAGAAACATAATCACTATGGGCCCAGCCATCAATCTGACTGTAAAAAGAATCTGAGCATGTTACATGAATAAAAAAAAAATTATATATATATATATATATAGGAGGTGGAAGAAGAAGAGGAGAGGGCAGATGTAAATTGCAGCTGGGGGACTGATCACAAAAATCCCGTCTGTCTGGGCCCAGATTCAGATCTGAACGGCTAGGGTTTTTCCATGCCCTCCCGATCTCAAAAATGGAGATCAGGAAGGAATGGAAGGCTCTCTGGGCTGCAGAGCTATTGACAGAAAGGAACCGCTCGTCGAGCCGTCCGTGTGCGGCCCCTTTCTTAACGCGCCCCCAAGGCAGCTGAACATGCCCCCCAATGTTCTTTGGTTTTGTTTTTGTTTCTAATTTAATTTAACCCTGTTACTGTCTCCCAACCCTAGACTGTGAGAGCTTGTAACAAGTGGGGGCTTATCTGTCCATTAATTGGCTGGTGGTAAGTACTCTTTTTCTCTAAAGATTGTTTGACCTGTTTTTCGACTGTAGGTGAAGTATTTGTAGCAGTGGTATTTATTTTGGAGTTTGATTTTACCATTTACTCTTTCTCCTACAATTGAAGCCTTTAATCGTTGTGATAGTAGAATTCTTTGATATTTCTGTTAAGAAAGAGGTCACAAAGCAAGTACTTAAGGATGACTTGTTTGAGAAATTAGTAAATGCGGGTATTTTGCCTAGAGAGTCGGAGGAAGGTGTTGAAGTTCAGTCTGAAGCATCATTTGAGGCTGAAGATGCGAATACCAACTCTGACTCTGTTATGTCTCAAGATCCAAAGATTGTGTTGAAGTTAAAGGAATTGGATCTTTTGATTAAAAAACAGGATTGTGAGGCGGAAATGACAAAGCTTAGAGTAGTGGAGAGGCAGGCTGATAGAGATCCAGTTACATAAATTGGATTTGGAAGCACAGCATTTGACTGTAAAGCCAGTTCCAATTCCACATACTAGACTTACATCGGTCACCTTACTGCTGGTAGTACAGACACTGAGGATTTTTCGCATACCCTCTAGTGATAGTTTCAACGCCAGTAAGTATATAAGACTTGTGCCTCCATTCAGAGAAACAGAAGTCGACTCTTACTTTGTTGCATTCAAATGTGTTGCTAATAAATTAAGGTGGCCAAAGGATATGTGGGCTTTATTACTCCAGTGTAGCCTTACAGGAAAAGGAAGTTTGCTCATCTCTACCTATAGAAAGCTCTTTTGACTATGACATGGTCAAGTCTGCAGTGTTACTAGCATACAAACTTGTCCCTGAGGCCTATCGTTACCAGGAAGTGGTTTCTTTTTTTCTTTCTAACATTGTTTTGGTAACTAAAAGTTATTGTATTTTCTTATACAATAACTAATACATTTATGTTAAAGGGAGCTGTAGGGAGGAGGTGCCACTTTTTCTTTTGTAATGTTTATGCCTGTTTTGGTTAGCCAGGGAGTGGAGGGAATCCTATGTTGTTTATTTCTTTTACCTGCATAGGTCATTTAGTTTTCATTCTAACAGTTAGTAATTCTTTGTTTGTTGTTTTGGACAACTGTTTGCTTCCATTTTCCCTGCATAATTAAAATAAATTTTATATAAATGAGTGGCTCATTCACATTTCTGGGGCAGAGGACTGAAGGGAACCCTCCATGTTCTTTGGTTTTGCTTCTCTTTCAAATTTAATTTAATCTTGTTTACTGTCTCCCAACCATAGACTAGGAGAGCTTTTAACACTACAAATATAAAAACAACCCTGACTCTTTTTGTTAAATGTCAGTTTTAATGGTCAATAATAGCCATTATGAAAGTATAAGCAGCTACAATAAAGCAAACGATTCAGTCAAACATACAAAGTCAACGCTCTAGTAGGCCACAACAGTAAAATATAATGCCTAACTATATAAAGTAATGAGATTTCACTTTTAGTTCAAATTATAGATTCATGAGACCAAACATCACCTGTTGGAATTACAAAAGATTAATTATATCTCATGTTTAACCACTACAGAAACATCAGAACCAGTGGCAAATGTCAGAAGGATTAGCCGAGGTTAGGCTGTTCTCAGTGGGGTACATGAGCATCCAAACTCCAAATAGGCACTACTTTTAAAAATAAACCACAAATTTAAGCTTTAAACCAGTATATTCTTACCTGAAAAACTCTTTAAACTACATATGACATAATAACTGTAGTATGAAGTATGAATTACACGTTTTCTGCTTTACTATTGATGCTTGCTGGTTGGTGTGTGATGCAGATCCGGGGATTTGAACTGTACTTGGCTAGATGTGCACTTTGAATTGGAACAGTACTTGGGCAGCAACTGATGACGTTTCACACAAGTACAGACAAGAACACATATTGAGAAACGGCTAACTATGAATAAATGAATGAATGAGGCATGTCGGGGTCTCTTCTCATCCACAATCTGGATAATTCAACAGCAGCCACAGAGCAACAGCGCCAACTATAGGTGGCTCTCCAAATTAGACAGAAGAGACACTGTTGCTCAGCACATAAAGATGAACTACTTATCATGATTTCAGACTGTGGTGATGTGGTTTCTCCACTGCATGGATCTTCATGTGTATCTTCAGGTGGTTTTTAAAAGAGAAACTCTTTCCACACTGATCACACGTGTGCAGCTTCTCTCTGCTGTGGATCCTCTCATGTGTTTTCAGAGATGATGACTGACTGAATCTCTTGTCACAGTGTGAACACTTGTAAGGTTTTTCTCCAGTGTGGATCCTTTCATGTGTTTTCAGAGATGATGAACGACTGAATCTCTTGTCACACTGTGAACACTTGTAAGGTTTTTCTCCAGTGTGGATCCTCTCATGTGATTTCAAATGTGATGACACACTGAATCTATTATCACAGTGTGAACACTTGTAAGGTTTTTCTCCAGTGTGAATTCTCTGGTGCAGTTTTAAACCATTTGCTGTAGTAAAAGTCTTCTCACACTCAAAGCACATGTACTCTCTCACACCAGTGTGTGTTTTCTCATGTGCATGTAAATATGACAGCAGTGAAAAACTCTTTCCACACACAGAACATGAATGTGGCTTCTCCTCTGTATGAACTCTCAGATGTTTCTTGAAGGTGGATTCCACACAAAATGTTTTGTCACACTGATCACATGTGAACGGTCTCTCTCCTGTGTGGATACTCATGTGTTCTTTAAGGCTTGATGATTGACTGTAGCTATTCCCACATTGATCACATGTGTGTGGCTTCTCTCCTGTATGAACTTTCATGTGTTCTTTAAGATTTCCTTTTTGTGTGAAACTCTTCCCACATTGATCACATGTGTGTGGCTTCTCTCCAGTGTGAACCTTCATGTGACTCTTAAGACTTCCTTTTTGTGTGAAACTCTTCCCACACTGATCACATGTGAACGGCTTCTCTCCTGTATGAACTCTCATGTGAAGCTCAAGATGTTGTTTATTTGAGAAACTCTTCCCACTGATCACATGTGAACTTCCTGTATGAACTCATGTGAATCTCAAGACTTTGTTTGGTTGTGAAACTCTTTCCACACTGAGTGCAGGTTGTAGATTTCTTGTCTCTTCTTTTCTTTAAAAAAGTATTTTAGTCTTTGAGCGACTCAAAGGTTTTTTCCAGGTTTGATGATGTTCCTCCTCCACTTCACTCAGTTCTTCACTCTCCTCACTCTCTTCCATCAGCTCTGAAATTAGTAAAAAAAATATTCATTTAATTTTCAGTACATCAAAATAATTTAAAGAGAGAAATATGAAGTGGAAGGTCATAAAAGATTTGCTGTGATTGACAACTGCTTTAAAATATTCAGATCATTCTGATGCACAGTTCAGAATGTAGTATAATCATGCCTATTACACAATTAGACATTTAGAAGACAATTTAAAAATAAGAAATACATAACATCAATATCAATAGCCAATATATGGCTGTATTACTCAACGGCTGCATATAGGCTGAAATTTAAAAACCATTGTTGTAATAAATTAACCTCTTTTTCCAGTTTAAATTGCTTTTTTGTTTGTTTTATTGTAGGGTGTTTAATCTCAGCTTTTGTTGTAGTTGGGAAATTAAGTCTTAAACAATTTTTATATTGAAAACATTAGAGTATGTTTCTGTAGTGAGAGCTATTAAATATATGAACATTATGTGTCATAGTTTTACTGTTTCTCTAAATGTGCAGAAGTGCTTGAATCTTTCTAACATGAATGTTGTTCAGCATCATGAATGAATGAAGAATAAACACCAACCTCTTTGTTCTTCAGTATCTTCAGTGTGTTTCATTCTGCAGGGTTCTGGATCACTCATGTTCTTTGCAGATTTCAGCTCTTCCTGATGCTTCAGTGCTCGTCTGATGGGAATATTCCAGTATTTATTGATGAACTGCAGTGGGAGGAGCTTTACTGATGATGTGACTGCTATGGGAGGAGCTTTATTAAGTTAATTGCAGTGGGCGGGGCTTTGTTGACTGAACTGCGGATTGGTTGGTGCTGGGGGGTATTCCAGAAAGCAGGTTATGTGACATACCTGGGTATGTTTAAGAGTAAGTTCAACTTTCGGTTCCAAAAACGGAGGTAACTTTTAGGGTATGTAAGTAGCCATAGCAACTTGCTCTCTGAACATAACCTGCTCCGGAGCAGGTTATGTTCAAGGGTTAGTTAGCTTAAGAGGAATTCAGATGCGTATTATATTATCAATATGGTTATATTAATGTATCCAAATTTGTTATATAGTTACAGTTATGTACACAATGTTATATTATATAATATATAAATGTTTATTCAATTCTAATAGATGAATTTATTTTATTGTCATTTCACACATGGATCTGCTTTTAATCCTTTATAACAGGACATTTTTTCATGCTATAATTTCTATAATAAAATACATATTATATATGTGATATCTTATACAAACAATATTAAGATTAAAAATGATTGCACAACCACCCAATAGGTGGTGATGTGCACCAAGTAGGTTATGTAAATCGCCATTAAACAAAAGAAGAAGAATAAAGTAATAATAAAATACGTTTTTTCTTAGCGTCTGTTTCCATGGTGAATCATCGATTCGTCGCTCTGTTGAGAATGTTTTTGTGTTAACCGGGAACATACTCTGGGTTGGCTGAACTTACTCCCGGACACATTTTTGGAACCAGCATACCTCGAGTAAGCAAGGTTTGGGTTAATCAACCGAGAGTTCAGGGTATATGTGACAGTAAGTCAACCCTGCTTTCTGGAATACACCCCTGATCTGCCCAAATCAAAAATATTTTTGGGGGGTAAAAAATGATTTATATAGGGTTAAAGTCCAGATATCAAACTGTAGTGTCTGCATCAAATGAAATGTACAAAAGCGATTTTACATAGAAAACCCACTAAATGAAATGTGTTTAATGTTTCAAATTACTTTTGTGAAAACAAAATGTTTTAATGTGCCATCATCATTTAGTCTATTAATGCAAAAAGGAAATAGTTATTTTGACCTGTACATAATAAAAAAAAAATATATATATATATATATATAATATATATATATATATATATAAATAAAGAGATCATACTAAATTTCATTATATTTTAAATTATTAAATATTTCTTGCTGACAAATGGGTGAAACCTGGTGGTTTGAAGGAACGTGTATAAAGATTTAAAATAAAAATTAAAGAGTGTTTTGGGCTTCACTGTGATCCTTCAATACAGTGTTTGAATTTGTCATCAAGTGATTCTCCTTCTAAATATGCCTAAAATATGTTTTTTTCCCCTATATTAACCCCTTTTTGTATTTCACCCATAAACTACATGCATTCAAATTTTATATCGGTGTATCGTAAAGCAACTGATGTTAATTCAGAACTTTGTTCTGTTTCTCCATTAAAATAATGACAGATATCTAGAAAAGTAGTAAAGAACTGTAAGAAAAACAGTTAAAAGCCCAAAGACAAAAATAATTGTTCATATTTGAGGAGGTCCACAAATCCCCTCAGTCTGTTGACAGCAATGAAATGAGCTTTAAGTGTCAATTTACAGCAGATCTGAATACATCAGCATAATAAATGAGGTGAAAACAGGAACTATTGACATGAAATAAAGAGTGTTTTCAGCAGTTTCTCTGTTAATATTGATGATCCTCAGACTATCAACACTCATTCAACAAGACATTAGCAGATCATCTCACTTTATTATGAGTGTTTGCTGTTAGAAAAACATTATTGGAGTCACAATGTAACTACTTTAATTAAAGATAATACTGTTATTTCTCACAATGTGACACCAATAATACAAAAACAAACACTAATGGCACTCATCTTCATCAACCACTGCTGCTAAACATTTTACCACATTAAAACAAAACATTTAGTTTTAGATAAATTAATTTATTTAATTAATTGCACAATGTCGTGATATCACAATTTAGTCACGTCAAATTTGGCTGAGAAATTACCTCCAAAAGATCATCTAAGAGACATTACAAAAAGTAGCTTTAAATATTTTATTTGATTCAACATGAGGATGAGTAAATGATAATTATTAATTATTATTATAGAAATATGATTTATTTATTGAAGTTATACTCTAAAAAAGAATTTAAAACTGCCAGTAGGTGGCAAAAGTGACAAAGTAGTTCCTTATGCAATGATGTCCATACAGTGAATGAAAGTTTTACAAAAACTGCAAATAGTTTAAGTAGAAATGTAAAATCTCAGAGTTTTTCTCAAAGCGAGATCTTTCCAGCAGGATTTGTGAGTCTGAGACGGGGAGAGTTTTCAGTTTCTGCACATAAAACTGTTACATGTTAAATCTCTAATTACTTTATTACAATGAATCTTATCATAAAATCAAACCATGTTTCATAGTTATAGTTAATTCATAGTTATTTAGCAGCAGTGGTTGATGAAAATGAGTGTCATTAGTGTTTGTTTTTGTGTTATTTGTGTTTTATCCATGTCATGTTGAGAGAAATAACAGTATTGTCTTTCATTATAGCATTTTATAGGATTTTCTCACATATCCTGACTCTAATAATGTGAGAAAAAATGTGAATGTGTGTTGAATGAGTGTTGATAGTCTGAAGATCATCAATATTAACAGAGAAACTGCTGAAAACACTCTTTATTTCATGTCAATAGTTCCTGTTTTCACCTCATTTATTATGCTGATGTCTTCTGATCTGCTGTAAATTGACACTTAAAGCTCATTTCATTGCTGTCAACAGACTCAGGGGATTGTTGACTACAAATATGTACAATTATTTTTGTCTTTGTGCTTTTAACTGTTTTTCTTACCATTATCCTGTTTTGCGGTGTGAATTTTTATCTTAACACCTTTTAACCTGATTATTTATTATTCTCAGGTTAGGTAAAGTAAGTCGAGTCTGGCCAAAATTATAAGCATTTTAAATTACTTACAATTTGGTCAGAAGACTCCTCTGTGGTACGTTCTCGTTCCAAGTCTTAAACCACTATAAATCAAGCTAAGGTAGGCAGCTTTTGTAATCAATTAAACTTGGTTACTTTTCTTTTATAATAAACAAAAATGTAAAGGCAAATAAAACTTCATCATTAAAGAATAAAAATACAGTAATCACTCTTGAGTCAAAGGTGTAGTCAGCTCTGGGCTTCCCATCTTCAGCTTGGGGTTTCTTGTCCTCAGCTCTGGGCTTCTAGGCGTCGGGGGTACTGACGTATCAGTATCCGAAGAGGCAATCAACTCATCAGTCTTTTATACTCGTGTTGTTTATTGCAGACGTTTGGTTATCTTATTGATTTACGTACATTGTAACTTTCCCAAAGTTTCCAGACACTTCTCAAGGCCTTGCAGGTGCAAGCTGTCTGGCTTTTGTGTCCTTGGACTCCAGTAAACTCAGCCAAGATGGCTGATGTCCTTATAAGGTTCTAGGAGTAGAACCACAGTTCTCCGTGTCCTTGAGCACACACACATAGAACCGCACACACACTTCTGTGTGCTGCAGTCCAGTTCTGCTCCTCCTTCTCGTAAACAGCCACACACACATATCTAGCAATAACTGTACATCTCTGGCCATACAGTATATACATTTCTTAGAAACAAACCAATATAAATAACAATAATATTGTAAGCAGTCCCTAATATTTAATACATTGGCCAAATGTGTAGCAACAGACATTCAAACCCTTAACAAGGAGGCAGGGTAATTACATTTTCTTGATATAATACAACAATTAATACTCACGGTTAGGACACGGAGGAATGCATTTTCATAATAAACCATGGGATATTTGTAGCAAAATTCAGTGTGGATTTCAAAATGCATTCTGAGCCAAAGATAAAGCAAAATTTTAGCAAAATTGTGATTTAAATGAATTGACACACTCCTGAGAGATTTGAAAAATGCATTTTAATTAATGCCCCACGTCGAGTGTAGTTTATGCTGCGTTCCAGGCAGGTTTTTGAGCCCGTAGGGGAGAGTGGGGTAATGTGAGACATCGGGTAATGTGAGACACCCCCTGTATCTCGGCAATGGAACACATTTGTGGCTATGTGACAATTATGTTTTCAAGCCCCTCACATTTCCCCTTGGCCATGAAGGAGAGGACCTCATGGTGCTGTGCTAAGCATGTTTTTTTCACAAAAATATTTTTTTTGCATGTAAAAGTAAATTTTCTTGCGGTCAACTTAATCAACTGTTGTGCCAAAGCAAAATGATTCAGGTAGAAAAACTTATATCATACATGTTAATGAACTATCAACATATAAAACCATGTGATGATGCTAGCTGAAGATTAGCCTGAATTGCTAAGAGAGATCATTTTTTTCTAAAATGTAGTGGTGGGGTAAAGTGAGACAAATGCTTTGGGGTAAAGTGAGACATGAGGCACAAGTTAAATTTAGTCTTAAAAATATTTTAATGTAATATTACATTACATATGTTTTATTTTTAATGTCATAAACATTGTAGAAAAGCCATCATGCCAAGGCAAAACACCAGGAAAGACAACCTGGGGCAAAAAAACCCTCGAGGAGAATGATGTGGCACATGTTGTGGTAAAGAAGCTGCCTCAACCTAAAAGGCCTGGAGAGATGGAGAGAGCAACTCCTCATCTTTCCCTGTAACCTTCAGGGCTGGAATGTAGAGTAGACCTAGTTGTAGAGTACGACAGTAGGCTGATGTTCTAATACAGGTGGGTCTAGTCCTGTGTTCTGAGTCCCAGGCTGTTCTAGCGGGTTCTGATTGTGCTTTGCTCTGACCTCCAGACACTAGCTGGCTCTAAGGGTGCGTTCACACTTGTAGTTTGGTTCGTTTGGTTATATTTGGTCCGGACCAAAGAGGAAGAAAAAACATTTAGTCCTGGTCCAATTAGCGTTCAGATTGGCAATTTTATGCTGGGAACTTGTGAAGAGCTTATAACATGTGTAAAGTAGTCAAAACAGCGGCAGGGATCCATCCGTCACACACACAAACGAGACATGCGTCTGATGCCTGTGATGGGCAAACTCGCAACTATGACAAGACAAACTGACATGCGTGAGGATTCTGTCCTTTTTAGGGTCTCTTTTTAGGGCAGCGTTCACATATGTTCAAATAAACCGCACTAACTGAGCAATCGCACCAGGGTTCATTTTAATTGAACCAAACATGACAAGTGTGAACACACCCTAAGGGTCCTGTGTTCTGACCCCCAGACTGTGTTCTAATCTAACTGGTTCTATCTGTCATTTGAATGTTAATTAAAATATTTTGAATTATATTATGTTGTATTTGATTTTCTTCAGAGTTACTTTCAAGTGTTTAGAAAAAAAAATGTGCTTAATTGACCAATCCCCATGATTCTGTTACTAGTCCGACATTAGTTCTGGAATGTGTGGTTGTCAAGCTAGCTGTCAGGATTCGAACTGTTACAACATTGTGTTGTTATGGTAGTTTCAGAGTGGAAAAAGTAAGTGGATCAGTTTACCCCCTTGATTTCTCTGGTCTGTCTCAGTTTACCCCTAAGCTGGGGTAAAGTGAGACACAAGATGACTTTTTTAAAACAATCATATTTTCACTGACCTTCGTCCTGAATACATTCTGATAATTTCTATGGCTAGGAAACATCCTGAATTAATGGGAAATGTGTAAATTTTACTGATATATCATTTTAGCTCGCTTAGAGGGGAGCAAATGTAAAAAGTGTCTCACTTTACCCCACTCTCCCCTAAGTCACGACTTCAAATCACGACTCGTGACTTTGTAGCGTTCCAGGAAAATCACAACAAACTGCTTAAAAGTGTAAACAAACCAACATGGCGGACCATACGGGGCTTATGCTCATTAACAATAATATATCGCCAAAGGTGCTTACTCCTTGCTTATTTGAGGGAAACAGAGGAAGAAAACGGCACATAAGGCAAGAGAAGCGGTTATACCTTTTATTTTACCATGCACTTGCATAAACACCGCATCCGTAGGGGCTGCCATTGTTGTTTCGCAGGCTATGTGACGTCAGAACCCGTAACCGGGAGTACATCAATCTAGTACGAGTTCACCGGTGGGAAGTCACGGCTTTGACTGCTGTTCCAGTACACTTTCACGGGTAGAAGGTTGGAAAAACACGGGTTACGGGTTGTCTGGAATGCGGCATTAGTCGGTGTGGATTTGAAAATGCATTCAGGGCTGATCACGCCCACCCTCCGTCAATCATTCCGTCAAGGCGGGGCTTGCGTTGTCGCGGGTATTTTGATCATTGGCGGCAAACGCAGGAAGCTCTGAAGTATAGACTAAATAATTTCCTTTCAGTATATTCAATTGAAATGATTGGTATAATAACAGCATTAAGGTGGATAGAAGAGATAAAACCATTAAAATCGTTAATATGCTCAGATTCAATGGCTGTAATGCAGAGCTTAGAAAGTGGAGTTTCAGTCAGAGATGATCTAATAGTAGAGGTTAGAAATATACTGTTAAATATTCAAAGCCTAGGAATAACAGTGCAGTTCTGTTGGGTTCCAGCACATATTGGAATTAGAGGTAATGAAAAGGCAGATGATTTAGCTAAAAAGGCACTAAAAAATAAAGAAATAGAAATTAATGTTCCAATAGGGAAAGGAGAAGCGAAAACTAAAATAAAATTTGAAATAACAAAGAAATGGCAACAGGAATGGGAAGCAGAAACTAAGGCTAGACAATATTACAACTTTCAGAAACAGGTTGGTGGAAAAAGAATTAATATGAAAAACAGGAAGGAAGAAATAGTATACTCAAGATTAAGAATGGGACATACAGGACTGAATGCAACACTGAAGATGATAGGAAAAGGAAATGGTTTATGTACAGAATATCAAACACAGGAAGATGTAAAACTTGTGTTATTTAGATGTGGAAGGTACAGTGAGCAGAGACAAAGATGGAAAGAAATGGACGATAGCATTGAGGATATTCTTGGGGAACAAGGAATGCAAAGCGAAAGAATTAGAAACTTATTTATTTTCCTTAAAGACAGTGATTTAATAAAAAGAATATAAAAGTATTAATTTTTTTTTTTTTTTTTTTTGCTGCCTCATTTTGATTGAATAACCAAAGGTTTACCGCAACACTCTACACACTCCTGTACAGTAGGTGGCGGTATGCAACACATAAACGATGCAATCTGCCAAAAAACTAAAAGAAGAAGAAGAAGAACGCAGGAAGCTCGGCCAATAGAAGAAGAAGAAGAAGCAGTATGCCTGGCAACAAACATGGCGAAGTCTGTTTCACAGCTTCTCAGAGAAGCGGCCCAAGTATTAGAGCAGCAAACTGCAACTTCGGAAAGTCCATCTGATCTGAGCGCGCCCCCGGATCGAAGTAAAACAGTTTGGCCTAGGGTTGCCAGCTTTCACTCAGGGTCTGGGGAGGTGGTCTTTTACTGACGATGGTATTCGTTGAACATTGTCTGTATGAGAAATGTTAGTTTTGGACAAAACTGCTTTAGCCGCGGACCCTCTACATTTTGAGCATGTATATAAAACATAAATAATCTATGCAAAATGTAAATCTATCCAATGTACTTTACATCGTTCGTCGTGATCGGTATTGGTCACGTGATATGAATTCGCAGGTCAAGAGTTCACCAAATGTGAGACAGCAAAATCAATTTCCTCGCATGATCTCCCACATTAAAAAAAAGAGAGAAAAAAGAAGAAAGTTTTCCCACATTCGCATGTGTTTAAATCCTGGTAAATAGACCGTTGGCAACCCTGAATTAAACAGTCCATTTAATAAAATACAAGCTATTAAAATATATTTTTGTTCATTATTTATGTCCATTTTATTGCAGCAAAAGTGTTAAGATTATTTGCACCTTATTCACGGGGCCGGCTGCTTAAACGTCCGAACACTGCAGCTGGACCTTCAGCAAAAAGACACAGAAGTGTGTCCTACACCCATTGTGAGGAATGTGAGGTGCCGAGTCCAACAATAAAAAACAAACTAGAGAGGGCAGGAATCGGGGAGAAAAGGATCACCTTTCCAGGTAATAGTTTTTTTTTTTCTCTGCCCGCAATGTGGTGACTGGTCTGAAACAGACCCTTCCCAGGGTGATACAAAATATATCTGCAGTAGTAAATGTAATAGTGCCTGATTGCTTGAAGCTTGTAATGAAAGTGCTAATGCTGATTACAGAAGCTTATAAAACACCAAACAAATATATATCAGAAACATTTATCAAAATAACTACAATTAGCCGTAACATAAACAAATATCTGCTTCTGGTCTGCTTTACTCTTGTAGTTTACACCACTGGTTTGGTTGTGTACTTGCAGAACAATGCAGACACACAAAGGCAGACCTATTAACGCAAACAGCCACATAGGGCAGCATAGAGGCTAGTATGCACTTCGCAGGTCTGCCATAGGTCCAACACAGAAGTATAAACCAGCCAGCAAGTATGTAACAAATACAAACTTACACTGAATCAAATGTCCACTTGCTTGGAGAAAAGCTCTCATCATACGGTACCCACACCGTGGGTGCTCCCTATGAATTTCCAACACCAAGCGGTCCAGGTCTGTCTGTATTGTCAATGCCAGAGTACAACTCTGATACTCTGTGGAATAGTTAAATAATAGTGTTATTTACCTGATGCATTAGATGCATCAGATATTTGTGAGATGAACAAAAATGGTAAGTTGTTGAAAATGAATGGTGTTTTTACTACTGTAACCCAACACTCTATACACTCTTGGTGTCATTGCATGATGATAAAAAAGATTTTGCTGAACAATTTGAAAATATTTTTTATAGAGATAGTTCACCCAAAAATGGAAATTTAACTCCAAACATTGCAAGTCTGTCAGTCATATAATGCATGGCAATGGGAACTCCGAATGAAAAACATGCACCGACAAATCCAAATTAAACCCTGCGGCTCGTGACGACACATTGATGTCCTAAGACCTGTGTGAGAGGTCTGAATGCACTCTGACGCCGAAAGTGATGTCTGGCACTCATTGACATACACGCGAGAGTTCACATCAGTCATCAAAGCGCATTTTCTCTGACCACACACACCTGATGCACAAGGCAGTTGGACATAGTTCTATTGTGTTTTAGAGGTAAAAAATTATATACCATTGGGTTTCTCACACAAACCAATCAATTAGTGTCTTAGGACATCAATGTGTTGTCACGAGCCGCAGGGTTTAATTTGTCTGTGCATGTTTTTTTGACTCTTATAGAGGAAGTTCCCATTGACACGCATTATACGACTGACAGATGGCAACGGTTGGAGTTAAAAATCATCATTTGTGTTCTACTGAAGAAACAAAGTCACCTACATCTTGATGCACTGGGGGTAAGCAGATAAACATCAAATTGTCCTTTTTTGGGTGAACTATCCCTTTAAAACTAACTGTATGGATGGTTCAAATTTTTAATCCTGCTCATGTGGATCCACCGCTCCACGTTTTGTCTCTCTCTCGTCTTAAACACTCAGTTCAGTTCATTGAGCTGTTACTGAGCTGATGATCTAAATCAGGGGCCTGTTTCATAAAACAAGTTCACCAAATAAACTAAGCTCATTTCAGTTAGTCTGATTATTTTAACCAAATCAACTAACAATAAATCATACTTACTGAAATAAACCTGGATTATTTGGTAAACTTGTTTTATGAAACAGGCTCCTTACAAAATAGAAGGAGCAGTGGGTCCCCATCACCAGAATGAAAACCATGGTCATAAAACAACCACTGTGTTTAAGATGCGTAACGTTAGTAAAACATCTTGATCAAGAAAACAACTTGAGTAGGCTACAATAACTATAAGTAACGTTATATTATATACACAAACATTTTATCATCTGCTCTCGAATACCCATAACAGAGTTAAACACAGAAAATATTTTTTTCAGGCGTTATTTAAATTCAGGCATTTATATGAAACCAGAAAAAAAAAAAATTTAATAATAATAATAATAATAATTATATATATATATTCAAGTTGATGTTTACCTCAGTCCACACTGTTGCATTCGTCGATATACCGTCCAGCGACTAACTCCATACAAAGCTGCGAGGTTTTTAACTTTAAGACCATACATAAAATAACCTTCTATGGCCTCGTCAGGGATCTCCACGGCTGGTCGTCCCACTCCCCTTGGCCAAGAAGAATATAACCGATCTTCCACCACTTTCAAGGCTTCAGTAGGGAAACGGGTGTCGAGGCCTGTTAAGGCCGACAATTCAGCGAGACGCTCCAACATTGCACTAGTTCGATCACCTACATACGCGTAAAAATCTTCAGAAACACCGCCATTTCTCTGTTCACGGTCCACTTCATCTGCCAGTGAATTCAACGATCTTATCAGCTCTGCAGCCGCCATGTTACCGCCAACTTACCTGTCGCCGTGCCCCGCCTTGACGCAATGATTGACAGAGGGTGGGCGTGATCAGCCCTGAATGCATTTTCAAATCCACACCGACTAAACTACACTCGACGTGGGGCATTAATTAAAATGCATTTTTCAAACCTCTCAAGAGTGAGTGTCAATGCATTTAAATCACAATTTTGCTAAAATTTTGCTTTATCTTTGGCTCAGAATGCATTTTGAAATCCACACTGAATTTTGCTACAAATATCCCATGGTTTATTATGAAAATGCATTCCTCCGTGTCCTAACCGTGAGTGTTAATGCATTTAGGACGTTTAACATTTGAAATGATTATTTTGCTACTGTTATAGCTTGGACAGCGACACCATAACAAATCAATTTGAGTAATACATTTTCATTTTAATTTCGCAACTTATATTGCATTAAAAATGAATATGTAATTTACATATTAAAACTACTATTGGAAATGGCAAAAGAAAATGATATAATTTAATTTTCATTTTCATTTTGCACCATCATTGCACATATGGTAATGAAAAATGTATATTGAATAGAGAAATACATTGCCATTTTGCATATTACATTTCAAATTGAATTCTGCTACACATATGCTTCCATAGATTCAAACTGTTGAAGGATAACCTGTAATTTTTAATTTGTTGTTTACATGACTAACATTAATGTTACTGATTTTTTTCAATGAAGTCTAGTAACTGAATTACATAAATAATTAAACTAAACAAATTAAACTAATAATCAAATAAGTTAATTAATTTACCAATTACTGCTTATAAAATTAAGCATTAGACATTAGATCACAAGTGGACAATCTGTGGGGCGGTAGGCTGCGTTTGACAACATAAATGTAACCATTAAAGGGTTAGTTCACCCAAAAATGAAAATTCTGTCATTAATTACTTACTCTCATGTCGTTCGACACCCGTAAGACCTTCGTTAATCTTCGGAAGACAATTAAGATACTTCTGTTGAAATCCGATGGCTCAGAAAGGCCGCCATCTCACTACAGTGGTTCTACAATAATTTTATGAAGCGACAAGAATAGTTTTTGTGTGCAAAAAAAACTAAATAACGACTTATATAGAGATGGCCGATTTCAAAACACTGCTTCCTGAAGCTTCGAAGCATTATGAATCAGTGTATCAATTCATGATTCGGAACGCATGTCAAACCGCCAAACTGCTGAAATCACGTGACTTTGGCGATCTGAATCATGAATCGATACACTGATTCATTTGCCGATATCCTGTGATGTTATACTTTGTGTTGTTTGCACAATTCAGTGCAGATTCTGCTTAGTTTTAAGTTTATTTTAACTTTTCAGTTAATATTGAGTTTAATCAACTAAATGTCTGTTCAGCAGATGCAGTCACTAATTTAGGCGCATCTACTGTGAAAGAGTATTGACTAAGCAGTTGGGATAAAAGTGAATATAGTGATATTGGTTATTGTCCTGTTGAGTTGTATGGTGCATCCTTAATGGTGATGTTACAATGGTGTATTGAGGAACTAGTTGTTTTATGCAAGTCCAAAACCTTTCATTTGAATGTTACAATATTAAGCATTTCTATTAAGAATGAATGGTGGAGCAGTATTGTGTGCCTGGTGGTCAGATATTTGGACCTGCCCTTTACTCACTCACATATTCTGTTATGTTTTCATATTGCAGTTCCATAAATACTGTGAACCAAGATGTTGAGAAAAATGAAGCTATTTCCCTGCAGTCCTCTGGGACTTTTTGCTGTTTAAATAAAATGTAAAAAGTTGGTTAAATGCAAGACTAGTTTTCATTTTTTCTGTCTTATTAGTAGTTAATGTCTTGAATCTAGGACAGTGTTACTTTTGTAGAGGTTACAATAAGGTAAATTCACTTGAGATAAGTAAACTGTGGCTTATTATGGCAAAAGAGCACTGCCTAATATGAGTCAGGAATGCTAACTTCAAGACATTTTGTCTCAAAATGCCAGTTTCTAATCTTATTTTAAGTAGGTGATGGACTTAAATCTAGAACAGTGTAAAAAATTATAGAACTAAAAATTAGTTAAATACACTTGAAACAAACAGGATGACAAAAAAAGATGCTACTTTTGAGGGGAAAATACTATTTTTGAGCATCACAAGTTTATTATGAGACACAAAACATCACAATACTAGAAAAATATAGTTAAAAATGAGTTTTCCCAGCTAATTTCAAGATCACTCTTATCTTGTAAGGCTTAAATATAATGTCTTATTTCAAGAAATCTTACCAAGAGAATTTTCATTTTTTCCATTGGCAGATTTTTTTACAAGCAAAACAGAATTGGCCAAATCTGGACATTCGATGATTTAAACATCACTCCTCAAATCAATGATTTCATCAGAGGAGGAGCCTGTTTCAGTGTCATCACTATCACTGTAATTGATATAATGCTGGTCATCCAGATCAAGATTGTCAAGATTCTCAAGACTGTCCACAGTACTTCCTGCACAATCTTCTTTTAGAACAGTGGTTCTCAACTCCAGTCCCCGGGACCCACTGCTCTGCACATTTTGTATGTCTCTCTTATCTGACACACTCAATTCAGTTCATGCAGACTCTCCTAATGAGCTGATGATCTAAATCAGGTGTGTTAAATAAGGGATACATACAAATGTGCAGAGCAGTGGGTCCCGAGGACTGGAGTTGAGAAACACTGTTTTAGAATGTTCTCAGAATTGATGGTTGCCCGGGCAGAAACAGAAGAATGATTATCCGAGTCACTGCTAGACTTTGCAAGCAATTCTGCATTTTGCCTAATCCATTTTTTATGGTACGCCATCTATAAAAAAAAGGAAAAGTACAGGACACAGGTAAAAGTATTTCGATAAACATCTAAAAAAAAAAATCTTTTGGCCAGATTAATCTTCCCCATTGGTGAGCAACGTTAAAGTGGGAATGGGAAGCCAAAAACAGGTGGATTAAATTTGAATTAGATCTAATTTTGTTTAAATGTATACATGTATAGTATTGTCACATGTTTGGTTTACTTTGTTTATGTTTTGAGTTTGTTTTTCATTAGTCACATATTCTCCTTTGCTCTCAGTTTCCCACCACTTGTTTGTATCCTAGGTTACTGATTTGATTATTGTCCTTAGTTCAGGTGTGTCCAATGGATCCATCCATTTCTGCCCTCCAGCACTTCCCAAGTGTTTAACATGTGTCAGGTCAGCGCTGAAGTCTGCCTGCCTTCCTCCATTAGCAGGACCAAGACCATCCAAGTCCTCACCCCAGGGATCAAGATGTCTGCCATTTCAGAGCCTCGTCCCAAGATGGCCACCACTCCAGGGTCTTGTTTCAAGATGGCCACCGCGCTTAAGCCCTCAGCCAAGATGGCCGCCACGTCTGAGCCCTCAGCCATAATGGCCTCCACACTTGTGCCTCTGGGAATTCTAGTGGAGTATGAGGGGATGTCTTGGGGCCCAGATATGGCTCCAGTTCCTGAGTCCACTCCAAGTCTTTTCCAGTCCCTAAATCTGCTCCTTTAATGGCTCTAACCTGAGGTTAGAGGTGACTTCCTTAGCTTATCCAGAGTTCGGAGGTGACTCCCTTGCTCGTCCAGAGTCCGTAGGTGACTCCCCTTGCTCGTCCGGAGGTGAAATCTATTAATAATAATAATTGAATTAATATTTTAAATGTTGCATTTTGCAGGTAGTTTAAGACTGAATTTAGATTTTTAAAATGCACTGTAAATACCAGTCCATTGTTTAATAAAAATATAAGAATAATGATAACAATTGCATGAATTTCTAAATGTTGCATTTTGCAGGTAGTTTGAAACTGGATTTAGATTTTATAAAAAATAAATAATAATTGTATAGGAATAATACTTATGTTTTAAATCTATTAAAATTACAACAACATGACGTTTTGGTGAGTTTTTTAATGTAATAATTCAGGGTGTCCGCGGGTTGTAAAAGGTAGTAAATGAAATTAGCCAAAATTAAGGGCATTAAAAAGTATTAAAAAGTAATAAACGTCATCTGACGAGGTATTACATTTCGAGCCCAACTTTTCTTTTTAGATAAATTTTCAATTTGTGTTAAGTGCAGGCCTTTCTTCTAAAATTTGCATGGATTTATTTATATGTTGAGAGTAGGACCTGAGCGATATCATGTGAGGTGGTGTTCGTTCCAATATTACAAAGCTGCAGACTCGGAGCCTGCTACTCGTTCGTTCGCGCGCGCACTGAAACAAACTGGTGCTGCGTCCGAAATCGCATACTACATGAGTAGGTACTACATTTGAATTTGAACGTACTTCCCGACCGTTAAAAAAGTACGTTCTATATAGTATGAATATGGGTAGTATGAATGGAATTCGGACGTACTACATCCGCCCATCATCCGCCATGTTAATATTGTCACGTGTCAAGCGTCGTCACAACAGCGCGAAAATTTAAAGGGGCCACTCTACTCCGCGAACATAGGCAATGTTTTTATTAATGCTTACCGCTTTCATCGGCGTTTTAACGTCGATTCAGTCAACAGCTCAAAGGAGGTGTCGGTCAGCTGCTCGCAGATCACGCTTTCTTCAACAGATCGTTAAATATTTGTCAAATAACGTAAGTATAATCACCCATTTAGCTAGAAAATTTTACCTCAGAATAAAAAGACATGTCTGTGAACATCATGACAGAGGCTGATTTGGAGCAACGAAATGAATTAATTTATTGTTATAAATTAATGCATATAAAAATACATGAAAGAGAAAAAAGACAAGTCAATAGGAACTTGAATACATATACACACTAATATATGAGAGGAAGAGAAAAAATTAATACACGCAATATACATAGCCTAAAATATATAAATACAATATATACATAAATACAATGTACATAATAAATAAATAGTATTCACATAACATTTACAGACTGTGAGCCCTACAACCTACTGCCGCCTGAATGTTGCTGTGCCAATTCTTTGATTGTATTTTGAAGATGGATCTGACCTTCGTCCCAGTCTCCAGCTTTCACGACAGACCATCACATCCCTCATTGCTGGTTTGAAGTCAGATTCTGACCATGGCTGGGAAATGGATGTTGAGGTGCTGGTGTTCCTCTATTGGCTGGCCCATGCAGCATCATATAGAGTGGTCTCACTGGCCTTTGACATTACAAAGTCCTCAGTGCATGACATTGTGCACTAAATGAGCCGGGCAGTCATCAGTATTTTGAGGAGGCTGATCACTTTCCCCAACCCACTTTCCCCATGACCTGGAGGCAGCGGGAGCAGGTTTTGCCCAGCTGGCTGGGTCTCCAGCTTTAGACGGCTATAGACGGCTGTCATATCCGTATCAAGCCACCTGCAAGTGACGCCGCATGCTAATTCAACAGGAAGCTGTTCCACTCTGTACAGCTGCAGGCCATAGCTGACCACAAGGGAAAGTTCCTTGATATCTTTGTTGGGTACCCCGGGACTGTGCACGATGCCAGGGTGCTGAAGAACAGCACCGTTTACACTGGCTGCCTGTATCCACCTGCAGGAAAATGCATCCTTGGAGATGGAGGGTATCCTTGTTTGAGTGCGCCCATCTGCCTCATCACTCCGTATAGAGAGCCTGTACAGAATCCTGTACAGGCTCGCTTCAACACCAAGCATGCTCGTGCGCGCAACATTGTGGAGAGAGCCTTTGGGATGCTGAAGACATGTTGGCGCTCAATTTTCTTCAAGGCCCTGGAAGTCAGCCCTGCCTTTGTGCCAGATGTTGTTGCATGCTGCGCGGTGCTCCACAACCTCTGTCTTCAGAACAGGGACATTATTGATCCAGAGGTTGTAGAAGATCCTGACAATGACCCACCTGAACCCCAAAACACAGAAGCCAGCGCAGGAGAGGATGTGTGGGACAATCTGGCTGCAGCTGTGTCCACAACAGACAACTGTGTGCGTCCTCTTCATGAGCATGATTACCTGTAAGACAATTTAACAAGTTAAAGGTCCCGTTCTTCGTGATCCCATGTTTCAAACTTTAGTTAGTGTGTAATGTTGTTGTTAGAGTATAAATAAAATCTGTAAAATTTTAAAGCTCAAAGTTCAATGCCAAGCGAGATATTTTATTTAACAGAAGTCGCCTACATCGAACGGCCAGTTTGGACTACATCCCTCTACTTCCTTCTTTAATGACATCACTAAAACAGTTTTTTTTGACTAAAAAAAACCTCCGCCCACAGGAATACACAAGAGTTGCGTTTGTAGAGTGTGTTTGTCTTCATGTCGTCGAAACGCTGTTATTTTCATCCCGCAGTCCAATCACCTTTGTTTGGCCTTCCCAGGGACGCTGTACTTAGAGATCAATGGTTACAATTTATGTTTAACCCTTTAACGCGTACGATCACACCGGTGTGATCAGTCTTGGCTGGCCCCAGAAGCGTACGATCACACCGGTGTGATTAGAACGTTCAGTGCATTACGTGATCAACTGCCAAATTCAAATGTGCGTGCGCGCTTTAACTGGCGCTAAACCAGAGACGGACACACGCAGCGCTTTTCATATCACATATATGCAGTGTTTTCAACCAAATAATGTTCATTTCAGGTTTTCATACATTTAAATACACATGAGTACTAACAAAACAATATATTTAGAGTTTGTAAAATACACAATGATGTCTATAGAAGCGGAAATAACAACAACCCTTTCCATTATAACTTGACAACACGTTTAATTCATATCAGATACACATTGTGAAAGTAACTTAAAAGCTTACTCTATTCTTCCCCAGTTCACCGGCACACTTACTTTCATGTATTTCGGGAGAAGTGGATAAATTCACGGGTTGTAAATCCAACAGATCCGATTCTCTGCGCGGTGCAAACTAACATGGCGGCGCCCATCGCTCATATGGCTCAACTAACGCGATCGTTATAAAGGTGTTTAAACAGCAAAACACATCCACTTGCACATATTTGGCAATCGAATTATTAGATATTTCATGCTATAGTAACAATTTGTGAATATTTTGAATAAAAAAGGAAAAATTAAATGAAAGCAGATCATCATTCATACAGTGCTGCGGTGTGCCACGTAACAAGCAATGACGCGTCACCATGGAAACCATAAAGTGATACGTTCTAAATAACGGTCGCCTTAAAAAAAACTCACGCTGGGGGGTCAGACAGAATATTTGAAACTTACGTGCGAAAGGGTTAACTCGGTTCCCGAAAATTATAATCCACATGTGAAACTATGTGCAGCACATTTTGCTGAGGACAGCTTCCTCAATCTCAGTCAGTTTAATGCCGGATTCGCACAAAGATTATTCTTGAAAGATGGAGCAGAAGCTGCTGTCGAATCACAACACAGGAACCGCTGGCACAATCACAATCTCGTTACGTATTTCTGAAGGAGGGACTTCATAGAACAAGGAAGTCATCAGCCTGTTTTTATGACAGTGGAAACAGCGGTATACAGAAGTAAATTATGTGAAAAATACTGTGTTGAACACATGTTATATTGCACACTTTAAACACAATCAAAGCTTCAAAAAACCACGAAAAACGGGACCTTTAAGACTCGGCAAATCAGTTCTTGTTCTCAGATTGACATTGTTTTGTTTAAGCTTCTCTATTTTAGCTGGTTAATATGTAATAGTTAGGTGTGTGTGTGTGGGCACAGCCCACAGGTGTTGTGATGCGAAAAGTGCAGTAGCAGTAGAAAGAAAGAGGTGCAGTGCAACTGTGTGCATCCTTCTTACTTACTGCTCACTGCCACTCGCAGCCCTTGTGATGGAAAAAAAAAAAAAAGAAAGTTTTTTTCAGGGTTTCTGCGGGTTTTATAAAGGTAAATTAAAGAAGAATTTAAAGAAAGTGTACTGAATAATTTGAAGGGAATACAACTCATCAATATGTTTTCTTAATGTAAATTTATAGGGAGCACATAAATAAATAAATAATAAATATATATATGTGCATAGCAACACTTAAAAGTTTACTAAACAACAACTAGAATTGTACTGATCTCCATTACTTTAATATTACAAATAGTTTATGCTGTGAATAACTCTCAAACACTAGAACATGAAAATAACTTTTACTATACTGTTTATTTGTATTGGGACAAAAACTCAGGAACTTTAAAGTCATTAATTTTTGGCATTTATTGTCCTAATGAATTAAAAATTTTCTGCTCTTTTAAGATCTTTTTAAGGCTTAAAATTGTGAAAGGGTAAAATTAAGACTATTTAAGACCCGCAAAAACCCTGTTTATAGATTTCCTCTGCCAGCGCACAGCCTCTCCATCACCAAGACTCCTGTTGGGCCTCCTCGCGGCTGCTCATGGTAACTGGGGATTTTGCAGCCCCAGGCTAATCAACAGGGGATCTCGGAGCTGCATTGGTCCCCAGAGGTGACACCCACCAACCACTGTCACACTGCCTGAGGCTGTGTGTGTGAATGTGTATAACAATTCTGTATAAATTTTCTGTATAAAAAGTTAATTTTGTATAAAAAATGAAATTTGAGCTACATATCACAAATATCACTTGTGGGTTATATTTATATTATTTAAATATATTTGAGCTTAATTTGACAAATTACTTATTTCTGGGGTAATTTGTCTGGGACATTTTGGATTTCCAACCATCCCCCCTTAAAAAGTGAAATCCTATAAATGGGATTGCTAGAAGCAAATACATGTTAACCTGAAGAGCTTTTTGAAAACTGTCTGTTAAAGTTGCCTGTCTGAATATGCTAAAGTTCATTTTCCTGACATCATTATAAAATATTAAGAAATTTCTATTAGGTATTAATTAAAACTCTATTATACAACCTGATGCAAAAGTGATTTTGCCTTAAGTGATTGTCTTAAGCTTTGTACTCTTAATCATGTAGATGTTAAATTAGAAAATAAATAAAATGAATACATTTTAAAGCTGGCTGGTCTGTTCTCTACAGTACTGTACTCATTGTCAGTCAACGTTTTCTTTTAGATATTCCCGCATTTTAAAAAAAACACTGGAAACTACTACATATTCAGTGTGCATATAAGTGCTTTTAAAATAGTTGTTACTCAATGCCAAATATTAAGCACTTTACAGCTGACAAAATCTAGCTACTGTAAAACTCTGGACATTAACATTGCAATAAAATGCTGATAAAACAGCATGAAACAAAGAAAATCCCAACATAAATAAATGGAAAGTGTGTAGTTACTATTAATATTTTTTATTCATTTTTTTTTTGTTGCAAAAAGCCCTAAAAGCTGAAGAAACCTCTCCTCTCTCTCCTTTGTCTCTCTTTCTCTTCTTTCCTCCCTTTCCACCATCTCTCTCCATCACCTTTCCTCCCTTTCAACCGCTTCCATTTCTCTTTCTGCTTCTTTCTCCTCCATCTCACTGATCAGCTCCTCTATGTCCTTCCTCTTCCTCCCTGTTCTTGCAGATGTTGTCCTCACTGAGGATGGTGAGGTTACAGCAACATCTGGTCCGGATGAGCCAATAAGATTGGGTGGTGTGATAGAGGGTCTGCCCCTATTGCCTCATCCAAGACAGCATACCATTTCCAGGACGCTGTAACCTCACCAAACTCGGTGCTTACACCAGTCTGTGGACATTAAGATCCTACAAAAAAAAAATGTAAAGTCAAAATACAGAAAACAGTCAATTATATTCATTATATTACTGCATTACTATTACATGGACAAACATTAGCATAATTAAATCATAAAAGAATTCACATTTTGGGGATAACTACTTTAAAAAAATCTTACTTTCTTTT
>JAOTNS010000888.1:0-148998 GCA_028476615.1 Culter alburnus
ATGGCTGCAGATGGTGCTGTTGTTGTGGTTAGCTGTAAGGCTGAGAGAAATTGAAGATGGTGGCCTGTGCAGGAGCGGTGGTCTCCGTCATGCTGCACTTCAGTCATCTGTTTCGGCACACAAAATCAAAGGGTGTTTAGTGCCGATCTGCCAGAGTCACAGCGAGTGAATTCTTCATGTGTTTGTACTAAATTTTGGTAAGAAGGTCAAATGGATGGCCAGCAACAATCTATACCTTTCCTGCATCACTCTAGTTCCCACTTGTTCTCTGCGTGCAATCCAGGGTACAGTAACATGTAAACAAACACTTTTAAGTGATTTTTGAGGGCAAACATGTCAGATCAACATACATCTCTGTGTATGATGTAAATATTAATACAAACAAATTTACCAAACATAAAGCAAAACAAAAATAACTTATTTGCCAGGCAAACTGAGGAAAAGAGCAAAGGTGAAAGAAGTGATTCCATGCATCTCTGCCTGTTCATGTTTACATTTTCCACATTTACCAGACCTCAACATTGATACTCACAAAAGAACAGACCATGAGAGACACAAACAAAAGAGAACCAAACAATGAGGCTCACAAAATGAGAGCAGCATAGTGGAAATCTTGAGCAAGTGTAATCCTTGCTTCATTTGCCAGTTTTAACTGATTTGGATTAATGCTTTAATTGCGAACCACACACAAACCATGAACATCTGCTGCCAATAGCGAGAGGACACGAGCAGGGCCAAAACAAACCTCCAGTGAATTGGACCACCAGGTTCCTGCAAGAATTCATGGGCATTAAAAAAGCATGTGGAGAGGAGTGCAGACTTAATGACACTGTATTGATAATGTGCTTTGGGCTGCAATTCATTTGCCAACCCACAATTAGTGGTTAGCACACAACCAGACACAAACAGGCTCTCACTGTATTATTGAGGTCCACACACCCTAGGGAATCAAGCAACTATGTACCATCACCCAAATGAATGCTAGCATGTTTAAACATTTGACCTTAATTAAAACTGAAGAAGGTACTATTAAATGGGCAAAGATGGTTCACCATCTGCATGTGTATCAATATGAATGGTGCGGTGTCCAGCAGGAAAGGTGGCAGTGTTCAGAGGTCATGCAAACCTTAATTTTTCTGTAAATTGGAGGTTTTCAAGCATTGTTTGCAGCAAATTCCCTCAGATATGTTGGAAATCTCAGAAGCAGATACCAGTAGACTTGGTTGTGTCTTCAACAGGATTCTTTATTGAGAACATGTGCTGTTGGTAGCTGCAGTCATCAAGTCTAACTCAGGCAAGCAAACATTGTATTTTATAGGCATTCAGTGGGCAGTCCTTGTCTCTATTGACCTTACAGCCAGAGGTGAAAGGTCAAATGGCATAAAGCCTTGTGAGCACCAACATGCCCAGATTCTATAGGAGTACCACCTGGTCATTAGAACTAAAAGATTTACAAACAGTTTGACTCTGTATGAAGATCAAAGACTGCCAAAACCCCCTCACTGGAAACTATGTTGTATCTAATCAGTAAACTGATATCATCATGTTCACACTGAATGCCCAATACAATGTATTTCACCTTAGATTTTCAAGTGATGTTATGTAAGAATGTAGGATCAATAGGTCTTAAACATATTCTTAAATTTGTAATCCCACAGATATCACCAGCAGTGCCAGAGGTATTTGACTGTTTACCGTCACAAACCCTGCTGCTTTTGTGCAGATTTATCCTGTCAAAACCTTACTGTCAAATGGACTCATTTTAACGTTTTTTTTTTTTTTTTTTTGCAAAAGTATCATCAAATGAGTCTGCACACACAATTCTGTGGATCCATTTATTTATTGTGGTACATTTATGCATTTGTAGACGCAACCTGATGTCTGAGGCACGTGTGAAATCACGGCAGTCATTAGCTGATGCAGTGCAATGACGTCACAAGGTGCATCTGAACTAGGGGTGTCGCAATATACCGGTATTGACGATAACCGTGATATTCAAAGCATGAAATATCGATATCGTGTTAATTTAGGGTGTGACGATTATACCGGTATTGGCGATAACCACGATATTTAAAATGAATAGGACGCTTATGATATCATGACATATAAATACTCCAGTGCCAGTACCTGGTTGAGCTCTCAGGTGGCAGTATTGCACCTTAACGCTGACGCCTGTCAAACAAGAAGAAGATGCAGTGCGCAGCTATTCCGAGCGGGAGAGTGAGAGGCTCTGTTCACACACCCGAAAAAAGTAAATAAGCTCGACAGTATGGGAGTTTTTCGGCTCCTTAGACAGCCCAATCCGCAGGATTTGCCTAGCTACAGTCAGTGCGAAGGGTGGCAACACCATCAACCTCTTACCCACCTCCGTGTCCATCACCCTGCAGATTACTCCATTTTACAGAGAGTAAGTTGCGATTATTTTACTAGTCATGGAATGGGAAATGTTATTAACCTGTTAAAGCGATTTTCTGTGTTCACGTATTTAAATAAAGGGTGATTATTTTAAGTACAGCGTTTTCTTTATTCGTCTTACTCAGCGTGATGTAGATATGCATGCAGTTATTTGCCCTCAAAATTCAAGATACACGGGCATTTTTTGCCCTGACAATTTTTTGTCATTATATCATATTATAAGATGTAGTTGTTTTACAATATCACACGAGCAAAAGTGCCGTTTTCCCCAAATCAGCACAAATGCAATGTTCCTTCAACTTGTTAATATAGAGAAGATATAAAAGTGTTCATTGGCATTTTAATGTTAAGCTATTACAAGAAAAAAGTTTTTGTGAAAATTTTAAGTTTTTTTGGGAAATGTGGAAAAAAAAAAAAAAAAAAAGATATGATAATGTTATTCTGTGGTGGGAAATTGGTTAAGCTCACATTAGAGAATTCTGTCAACAGTATACATCGCATTCAACTATGTTTGAAATGGACTCTTGAGAGACTTGAGAAAGAAATCCTTGTTACTGAAAAGAATATGATGGATTTACTATCCGTATTGTAATAGGGCTGCGTTCCAGTTCGGTTTTAGACACGCACTCGCGAACTTCCCTAAACACTTCCCCTTGGGGGAATCCCTGCCGCCATTTTGAAGTGCGTTCCACTTCGTGAAGTGGACGAGGGAAGTTTATATGGACAGACCCTCGCTCCCTCGATTTTGACCGAGGGAGCGAGTCTACTTCATATGTACACTTCAGGCAGCTCCATAACCCACAATGCAACACGATTGTGACGTCACCGCATATCGCGTTTAATTTACCCCACCACAAACAACTCTATGATATATTAATTATTTTTTAAACATTTAAAACACACATATATACATATAGAATGCTGTATTAAACAATTTTGTAAGGGGAAAAAATAAATAATAAATAAGCTCCATTGCAGATTCCAAGTGATCAAGGGCTTAGGACGTTCCAGTTCAGCCCATACAAAGGTTCCGCCAGAAGTGGGCACTCGTGCAACATAAGCAATGACGTACATCCGAGTCAACGAGACCGAGTGAAGTTAGCGAGGGAAGGGCACGCAGCCTAGCCGAGTGCAATGTCATATACCGAACTGAAAGCAGCGTTGCTAGCGCATTACAGGCCGCAACCACTAGTAATCGCGGAGCGTTTCAAATTTCAGAAATGCAACCAAAAGGAAGGTGAATCCGTGGCGGATTACATCGTGGCTTTGAGACAGCTATCAGTGAGCTGTGAATTTGGACAATATTTGAGTGATGCACTCAGAGACAGATTTGTAAGTGGACTGAACTCGGAGTCGATGCAACGCAAATTACTGAGTCAGAAGGATCTGACGTTCAACCAGGCTTGCGAAATTGCGTCATCTATGGGAGCTGGCTTCAAGAAACACGCTGGAAATTGCGGGTAAGACCAAGGATTTACAGTCAGTGAATGCCGTGAGTGAAGCTAAACTTTTTCAAAAGAAAGGCAAAGGAAAGTTTAAAGGGAGAGATGATTCTGAAAAAGGAAAATACCAGAAGAGCGAACAGAGAAAAGAAGAAAGCAATAAATACTACAGATGTGCTGGGAAACACTCAGCTAGAGATTGCAGGTTTAAGAATGAGAAGTGTCATGTGTGTAACAAAATTGGACACATTGCAAGGGCCTGTAGGAATAAGAGAACAGCCAGACAGACGCAGTATGTGGAGGCAGAGTGTTCAAATGAAAGAAAAGAGGATGAATCAGAGTTATTTGGAGTGTATACAGTGTACACAGCCTCAAACGGAAAAAAAGGAATTGTGGTAAATGTAAATTTGGATGGAAAGTGCATGGACATGCAGCTGGACACGGGGGCAGCAGTGTCGCTGATGTCAGAACTGTCATACAAGGAGTTCCTGTCACACATACCTTTAAGCAAAGTAAGCATGCAGCTAACTACATATTCAGGGGAGAGAATTCCATTGTTGGGATCCATTGATGTGCCAGTGAGAAGTATGAAAGTATGAAAAAGTATGAAAAGCAAAATGTCACACTGCCGTTGGTCATCGTCAAAGGGGACAGACCGGGCCCTGCTGGGCAGAAACTGGTTAGAGAAAATTCAGTTGGATTGGCCAAATATTCTCATGGTGGAAAAAGCTGAAGTGGCCTCTGACCCAGCATTAAAAGCAGTGTTGAGACGACTCTCCGAGGTATTTTCTGACAAACCAAGTGCAATTAAAGATTTCAAAGCTACCATCCGTGTTCGTCCTGATGCAACTCCGATCTTTCAGAAAGCGAGACCCGTTCCTTATGCTTTACGAGAAGCGGTGGAAAAGGAACTGGAAAGACTGGAAAAAAACGGGCATAATATCCAAGACTGAAAGAAGTGAATGGGTGGCCCCAATAGTAGTCGTGCCAAAAAGTGATAAGTCAATCCGCATCTGTGGTGACTATAAAGTCACTATAAACCAGAACCTAGAGGAAGAAAACATATCCACTGCCCAACACAGAAGATTTGTTCGCTAAGTTGGCAGGCGGAACGTTGTTTAGCAAACTGGACTTGGCGCATGCCTATCAGTAATTAAAATTAGACCAGCATTCAGAAAAATACCTCACCATCAATACTCATCGTGGCCTGTACAAGTACCATCGTCTCAGTTATGGAGTGGCCAGTGCTCCTTCTATTTTCCAGGGCTGTCATGGATCAAATCTTGCAAGGGCTAGATCATGTCACCTGTTTCCTTGATGACATCCTTATCACTGCCAGTACAACAGAGGAGCATGTTAGGAGACTGGATGAAGTGCTTTCCAGACTAGAGAGGTATGGACTTAGAGTAAAACTTTCCAAGTGTCAGTTCATGCAAGGCAGTGTTGAGTATTTAGGCCACCGTATCGACAAAGAGGGTCTACGTCCAACTGAGGAAAAGATTGCAGCGATTGTTAATGCCCCAAAACCAAACAATGTCACAGAGCTACAGTCATTTTTAGGCCTATTGAACTACTATGGTCGGTTTTTGAAAAACCTCTCCAGCCGGCTGCAGCCTTTACACAATTTGCTGAAACAGAATCAACCTTGGAGATGGACTTCAGCATGTGACACAGCTTTTGAGGAAGCTAAACAGCTGCTGCTCAGTAGTACAGTGCTGGTACATTATGATGGGACCCGACCCCTGAAATTAGCATGCGATGCCTCACCTTATGGGGGTGGGCGCAGTGATCTCGCACATTATGGACAATGGTGAAGAGCGCCCAATAGCTTTTGCATCCCGTACACTGACTGAAACCGAGAAAAAGTATGCCCAAATAGAACGTGAAGCCTTGTCCATCATCTATGGAGTTAAAAAGTTCCACAAATACATCTATGGACGGAAATTCTCACTCATAACTGACCACAAGCCTCTGCTGGTGATATTTGGACCGAAGGCAGCAATACCAACCTTGGCATCCCTTAGAATGCAGCGCTGGGCTTTAGTGCTCATGGCTTATAATTATGACATTGAGTACCGCAAATCAGCTGACCACATGAATGCTGATGCAATGTCCAGACTACCAACTATGGGCAAAGACTGTATCGGGGAAGAAGGAAGTGTGTTCTACTTTTCTCAGGTGGATGAGCTCCATGTGTCTGCTAAGGACATAGCACAAGCAACACGGAATGATCCAACACTATGCAAAGTGTGGAATTACACTGTGAATGGCTGGCCAAACTATGTGTCAGAGGAGAGTTTGAAACCATACTTCACACGCCGGCATGAATTGTCAGAGGACCAAGGGGGTGTGTGTTGTGGGGTATGCGTGTCATAATTCCACCCAAATACAGATCCAGATTACTAGATGAGCTACACCATGAGCATCTAGGAATTTGCCGTATGAAGGCCCTGGCTCGCAGCTACCTGTGGTGGCCGGGATTAGATGGCTGCATTGAAGAAAGAGTGCGGAGCTGTAGTGGTTGCATGTCAGTTCAAAAGTCACCTGCAGTGGCACCCCTTCACCCGTGGAGATGGCCTGAGCGGCCATGGCAGAGAATCCACATTGATTTTGCAGAAAAAGATGAGCAGTTTTTTCTAGTAGTGATCGACAGCCATTCAAAATGGCTAGAGGTGGTGCCAATGTCATCAATCACCTCCTCGCTCACCATTGATGCACTCAGAGGTTTGTTCGCGGCTTATGGATTACCAGAGGAGGTGGTCTCTGATAATGGGCCGCAGCTGGTGTCTGCCGAGTTCACAGATTTCCTGAAAGGAAATGGAATTAAACATACGCGAGTTCCTGCCTATCATCCGGCCTCAAATGGTGCTGCAGAAAGATCTGTTCAGAGAGATACTGAAACAGTCACTCCTGAAGAGTGTTGGTGAAAAACGGAGCAAGCAGATGCTTTCACTCAAGCACAGATTGGCCAATTTCTTAATAATGTACCGTAGTACACCTCATACAGTCACAGGGAAAACACCAGCGGAGCTGTTTCTTAAGCGCCACATCCGAACACGTTTTTCGTTGTTGAAGCCTGATCTGGCCAAATTTGTTCAGGAAAAACAGCAGGAACAAAAGAAACAGCATGACCGAGGAAAAAGGGTCCTAAGATTTTTCGTTGAGGAAGAGCCAGTACGAGTCCGAAACTTCAGAGGAGGGCAGGAGAAATGGTTGAGCGCAACTGTGATCGAGCGGAAGGGTCCTGTAAGTTATCTAGTACAGGAGGGTCAAAGAAGGCGCACTGTGCATGTGGACCATGTTCTGCTGGGAAATGCTGCAGAAGGATCTCCTCCTTTACATGGTGTGTTGGAGATCCCAAATCCAGTTGTCAATGTTGACGACATTGGAGCCATGAACATTCCTTCTGCCAGTGACCCCCCTATGCCAGTTTTTGAGCCAGAGGTTACTGGAAATGCAGAGAACTGTACTCCAAGAAGTCCAGTGAGCACCTCACCACACCCAAATGTTGTTCATACATATCCACAGAGGGTCCGTACTGCTCCAAAAAGATTAGATTTATAAGTATTTGTTTTCTACTACTAGTGGTTTTCAGTGCAATAGTTTTTGACATTGAAGCATGTAATGTGTAATATCGTTACCTGAAAATTTCACTCGTCCTGTGCATTTACTATATATATATATATATATATATATATATATATATATATATATATATATATATACCACATAAAAAGTTTGTTTCTAAACTGTTTTGAAAAGAAAAAAAAAGAGATGTTCAAATCTTAAGGGGAAGGAGTGTAATAGATGTGCTAATTGACTGGTATGTTAAGCCACGCCCATTTGTATGTACGTAAATTCTCCGTACGTGTTGAGCACTCAGTAAAAAAGCAAGTGTACATGCAAAAGCGTGTGTCTGTCGTTCATCTCTCCGATCCAGCCTCAGATCATAATATATTACACGTATGGATTTACTTCGTTAATGTACAGGAGTGGACTGAAAAAACAAAAACAAAAATTGAGTTCTGTTTTAAATGAACAATGTGAGTTAACTTACATTTTAGACACAGTATTGTTAATATTCTTTGTTTTTTTTCTTTATTTCGCTAACGAAAATTTCAAAATTATGAACAGCAGAACAGAACCCCCATGCAACAGAAATGTTTCTGTTATACTGACTGAATCCGCGTTTAGAACAAATTAATCCGAGCTTCGTTCCTGAATGAAGTCATGAATCAGTCATTTGAACTCGGTTGTCATTGAAATCGGTTCGGTTGAATCACTCACTCATTAAGACAGTGACTTGCTGCCACCTACTGGCAGTTTAGTTTAGTTTCATATTTAAGGGACATTAAAAAGTTAAAATTAGAAAAATGTATTTAAATATTTAAATATTAAATTAAATTTATGTAGACAAATTGTAAATGCTGTGTAAATATATGTCACTTCTCATTCTGTGTCACCTCTGTATTACAAAGATGGATTTTGTTGATAATGATTTCATTTGATTGGAAACAGCCATAATGTATAGGCTACTATGCTAGTATTAATTTTTATTTCTTCACGTCTTAAAAAACCTTAAATTTGACTTTAAAAAATGTGCAGCAACCCTAAAAGAGAAAAACTAAATAAACAAAGTAAAAATTATTTAGACTGCTAAATTTTTCCCCCCAAGGATTCTATAAATATCGCGATATATTGATACCGTGGTATTTTTTGGCCACAATAACCGTGGTGTAAAAAATCCAATATCGTGACAACCCTAATCTGAACGTATAAAAAAATGTTGCCTGCAAACACGTCATCAGATTCATATTGTCTGAAGGAAGACGTACAACCTAATGTTGAAATACAAGGCCAAATACAAGGCCCGCGGGCCAAACGTGGCCCGACACAACTTTTAATCAGGCCCGCAAACAAATTCTAGTAATCACTTTAATTTGGCCCATGCGCTGTTTAAAGCTGCTGTCCGTAAGGTCTGGCACTCTAATGGTTGCTAAACTGCATGCGTCTTGCGGAGGAACATTGTAGCCGGAGATACTTCTCTCTGTTTATGTCTACGAAGAGTCACACTGCATTCACACGGGGCGTCGGCTTTAACGCTTCTCATTTACTTTGAATGCGTGACGTCATGCATTGCCAAACTGAATTGTGGGTTCCATCGCATCCATCGCTGTTTAAAGGGTTAGTTCACCCAAAAATGAAAATTATGTCATTAATGACTCACCCTCATGTCATTCCAAACCCGTGAGACCTCCGTTCATCTTCGGAACACAGTTTAAGATATTTTAGATTTAGTCCGAGAGCTTTCTGTCCCTCCATTGAAAATGTATGTACGGTAGACTGTCCATGTCCAGAAAGGTAATAAAAACATCATCAAAGTAGTCCATGTGACATCAGTGGGTTAGTTAGAAGTTTTTGAAGCATCAAAAATACATTTTGGTCCAAAAATACTACGACTATATTCAGCATTGTATGCTCTTCCGGAATCCTTTCCATTGAATTGATTCCATTGAATTGATTCCATTGAATCCTTTCATCTGTCTGCGTTGGTAATGCACTTTTACGTCGTTGTTTTTGGCGATTAGGACATCCGCGACATGCACACTTACACACCATTTAAAAAAATATAGCAATATCAAAATACAAACAATGTAGAATAGCTTGAATACAGCGTGCGTCTCCCTCAGACTGTAAACGAAGCTCAGGCGCACCGGATAACACGTCAGCAGCATCTTACGTCAGCAGCGTCACTACGGAGTCGTGAACCCAGATTGACAACAGACCCGGAAGAGAATACAATGCTGAATTATGTCGTAGTTTTTGTTATTTTTGGACCAAAATGTATTTTTGATGCTTCAAAAACTTCTAACTAACCCACTGATGTCACATGGACTACTTTGATGATGTTTTTATTACCTTTCTGGACATGGACAGTCTACCGTACATACATTTTCAATGGAGGGACAGAAAGCTCTCGGACTAAATCTAAAATATCTTAAACTGTGTTCCGAAGATGAACGGAGGTCTTACGGGTTTGGAACGACATGAGGGTGAGTCATTAATGACATAATTTTCATTTTTGGGTGAATTAACCCTTTAAGTAGGCCTACTGTTTTGCTTAACTAGCAGTGTGCATTATGCCAAGTGCATTATGTCCTTTCAAGTTAAGTTGTCTTTTCTAAGTAAGAGCTACCAAAATAAGCCAAATAATACACTATCAGATACCATTTGTTGTCTACATACCATGTGGTATTTATATCTATAATTTGTTGAGTATTTTGCTTTATCACAATTATTTTATCAAGTCTAAATTGCTGTTTTTAAAGTACTGTTTTATGTAGTTTGCTGGTCAGAGACCTTATTTCTTGTTTTGATAAAGATAAAAAAAGTCTGCTGTGATACAAATGTTTCCAACTCAAAATTAAAATTAAACATTTAAAATTAAAACCTCATTGTTTTGATAAATGTGGTTTAATTTTGTGAGGTTATATATAATATATATATATATATATATATATATATATATATATATATATATATATATATATATATATATAGTTATTATTACACTTATATTTCTTCAATAGATGAAAAAAATCCTCTAAATATATGCCCGGCCCCTGATTTTATTCACAACCCTCGACATGGCCTTTGCTGAGTTTGGATTTGACACCCCTGCCTTAGGAAAAGGCCCTGAAGCTTCCATGCTTAATTTTTCGATACTGGGGACCCCAGAGCTACCAGGTGATGCCATAGACATAGCCTTAGCTAGGTCCATAGCCTACATCTAACAACCTAACCAGGCCACAGTTCAGAAATCAGTACAGCCGGGTTGTACACTTAATCTGAGGCATTAAGAAGGAGCTTAACCTTACTTAACATCTGGAGAAGGTGATAGCTTTGCATCTAGAGATAAGTATACATTAACTGACTCAAACAAGGGGAGCATCTATCCAGCTCTGTACTCATTGTCCTTTGTTTTTTTAAATACCCTATTGGGGAGCACAATCTTCTAAAAATCATACAATACAGTTGAGAGGACAACAGGCTCCTTGGGTTTCATGAAGCAAGTTTCTCTTCTTCTTTCCCTCCTGTTCTAGCCTGGTTGTTCACTCCTCAGTTTTGAAAAATACTCAAAAAATGGGTGTGCTCAGCTGTGTAAAAGTTGGAGTGTATAGGGTGTAAATGTAACTTTCCCATATGGCCACGGAGGAGAATCAGAGGGTCGCATTCAGCAGACAGACACACTGTATTTCTTTGTATTTATTTCAACAAATGACAACCAAAATCAAACCCATAAAAGCTCAGTATGACTCTCAGCCAAGTGAGAGTCATACTCGCAAATGTAATGTTAATTATTAAACCAAACAAAATACAAAACTTTCAAAAACACTCAGCAATGTGATTATTTTATTGAGTGATAAGCAGTGGGCTTAATCAGTAACATTATTAGATTTGCTATACGGTCTTCCTGTCACCTCTTCCACCTGCTTCCCTGAGTGTTTTTATATGTAGAAAAGGCAAAAATTGTATTACACCGTCCAGTTTTTTTTCCTGAACGACGATGTGAGTTCTTATTGCAATTCTCGATTCAGCATGAATGACCTACAATGGCGATAGAACATCAAAATACTGCCCTAAACTCACTAGCAGAAAGGCAGCGCGATATAAACAAACCAGACTAGAACTCAACACCACGTGACGGCAGCTTCACATTCTCTTTATCTACTGCCTCGATGGTAAGCAAGTCTTTCAGTAGAAAAATTGCTCCTCTTCATAACATAAGGATCACAACCAACATATCTTGTAATTTTATATTTGTACCTTTCTAAACCAGCACAGTACGGACTTTTCTCCATCTCGTCCATTCTATTCAGCTATAGAGTAATCCATGCCATGGATTTGAACGGTATTCACATTTCCTACACATGACGAGTGTAGAGAATATTACAACTTCCCAGGGGGAACAAGTGAACAAGTGAATCAGTAGCAAACAATGGCAGATTTAATGAAACAGCTGGGTAGTGAAATAGGGAACCATACTGCTGCAAACCTGAGATCTGCAGGGAAAAATGCTCAAAGAGATTAAGTAGATGCCCAACAGCCTTCACCCCAGAGTTCTTTGTCAATTTTTAAAGGTGCCATCGAACGTTTTTTTACAAGATATAATATAAGTCTAAGGTGTCCCCTGAATGTGTCTGTGAAGTTTCAGCTCAAAATACCCCATAGATTTTTTTTTAACTGCCTATTTTGGGGCATAATTAGAAATGCGCCAATTCATGCTGCGGCCCCTTTAAATGCTCGCACTCTCCGCCCCCGGAGCTCGCGCTTGCCTTAAACAGTGCATAAACAAAGTTTACACAGCTAATATAACCCTCAAAATGGATCTTTACAAAGTGTTCATCATGCATACTGCATGCATGCGTCGGATTATGTGAGTATTGTATTTATTTGGATGTTTACATTTGATTCTGAATGAGTTTGAGGTTTTGCTCCGTGGCTAAAGCTAACATTACACACTGTTGGAGAGATTTATAAAGAATGAAGTTGTGTTTATGAATTATACAGACTGCAAGTGTTTAAAAATTAAAATAGCGACGGCTCTTGTCTCCATGAATACAATAAGAAACAATGGTAACTTTAACCACATTTAACTGTACATTAGCAACATGCTAACGAAACATTTAGAAAGACAATTTACAAATATCACTAAAAATATCATGTTATCATGGATCATGTCAGTTATTATTGCTCCATCTGCCATTTTTCGCTGTTGTCCTTGCTTGCTTACCTAGTCTGACGATTCAGCTGTGCACATCCAGACGTTAATACTGGCTGCCCTTGTGTAATGCCTCGATCATAGGCTGGCATATGCAAATATTGGGGGCGTACACCCCGACTGTTACGTAACAGTCGGTGTTATGTTGAGATTCGCCTGTTCTTCGGAGGTCTTTTAAACAAATGAGATTTATATAAGAAGGAGGAAACAATGGAGTTTGAGACTCACTGTATGTCATTTCCATGTACTGAACTCTTGTTATTTAACTATGCCAATATAAATTCAATTTTTAATTCTAAGGCACCTTTAATCTAATTATTAGGCATCAAGATATCAAAGAACCGCCTACCTTTAGAGGTGATAAGTCAGATCGATGCACCATTGGTGAATGGCAAGAATTAATGCAAGCTTACTTGAACAAAAAGGGCTTCAGTGCATCTGAACAGGGCCAAGAGATTCTCGACAAGCTAATGGGCCATGCTAAAGATGTTGAGAGGACATGTATTCGCAACAACCCCCTGATTGATGTGGCTAGAGACCCACATGTCATATTTTCTATTCTGAGACAACATTTTGGAGATGCAATTTCTTCCACAACACCTTTGAGAGACTTTTATGAGACCTTGCCAAAGCAGTCAGAGAGTGGCTTAGATTACTGGATCACACTGAACAAGGCCGTTGACCTAGCTGATGAATGCCTTAAAAGACGAGGGAAAAAAGTTGAAGACCCTAGTCACGAAGTGACAATGATGTTCGTAAGGCATTGCCCTGAGCCTGGTTTGTACACCCTTCGAAGTAAACCACTGGAGAGTTGGAATGCACATGAAATCCAAGCATTAATTGACAGCCACCACAGAGACAAGCAATCTGAACGAGTAGATCAACAGCAGCAGCCCACTGCTAGCAGTCAGGTAAGCGGCTCAGACTCAGCTCTCCTTGGGCAAGTAGTTTCTCTTCTAGAGCAGTTCCTTATCCAGCAGAAGGGGCAGGAACAGAAAACTGAACAGGGCAAGCTCGTGTCTGTAAACTCTACAGTCCCCTGTAAAATATGTAGAGCTCAAGATCATACAACAAAGGGTCACTGTTTTAAGGAGGGACTGTGTTTTAGGTGTTTCAAGATGGGCCACAGAGATTTTGAATGCCCTGACAAAAAGACAAGCAAAGCCCGTCACAGCCAGTGTAGCCACTGGACCCGAGCGCCATTTAAACTAGAAAACCTGCATTGTGAGGGGAGCAGTGTGGGTGTCAGACAAGCAAAGTCCCCAGAAACCCCATTGGCTGTTCATGCAACTAATAGTGACCACCTCAGCCAAAACAGTGCAAGTGAAGTAATTGCAGTTCAGCAAAAGACTCGATAGTTTAAAAGCAAAAGATAGTTGGATCAAATGTCATCAGGCATGTGACTCGGCAGATGAAGAAAACTGAGTGGTACTGGAAAAGCCTATCTCAACCAATTCAAGATAATCAGCAAGAACCCCTGCTGAATGTGCTTTCTAATGTTGACCGCTGGCATGGAGATAAAATACCACAGAAAAGTTTGGCATAGTAGTGTTGAGACAATGGGTTACACTAGAGCCACAACATGAATATTTGGTTTGGGGGAGGTTAAAGGAAGAAGTTCCCTTGTCTGTTGAAAGCACTGTAATGCTTGAACCCTCCACCTCCCGTTCTGCACCGAGAAATGTCATGGTAGCTTGCAGTGTTTGCCCACTCTGGGGTGATAAGTGGATTCCTATGAGAGTGATCAATATGATTGACCGTCCCATTGTCTTGTGCCGCAATACTAAATTAGCAAATGTGCACCCATGACTGAAAAAAGCACAAAATACCAGCAGGACCGAGTTCAGCAGAATATTGTCCAAGTTAATGAGCTTAGTGAGAAAAACAAGCTTCAGACGGACTACAAAGTCAAGCTGAGAGAATTGGGGCTGACAGAAATTGACATTGAGTCTTGTGAAGTGAGTGATTACTGGAAAGGGGAACTTGCTGACCTCGTAGTATGGTATGGAAGTACCTTCTCTTGTGACAAGTTAGATTGTGGTGAAGTAAAGAACACTGTTTATCGGAAAAGACTTAAAGATGAAAAGCCTTTCAGCCTGCCTTACAGAAGGGTTCCACCCAACCATTACCAGAAGTTGAGACAAACATTGGATGAGATGGAGGAGTGTGGTATCATTCGAAAATCGAACAGTGAATGGGCATCACCCTTAGTCTTAGTCTGAAAAACCCTCTGGAGAGCTAAGGATATGTACAGACTTCAGGTGCCTCAACCAAAGGACAGAAAAGGATGCATATCCTTTACCCCATCAAGCAGATGTGCTTGCCTCATTAGGAGGAAACTGTTATTTTAGCACCATGGATCTAACATCAGGCTTCTATAACATTTTAATCCATGAGGATGATCGTAAATATACAGCATGCACAACTCCAGTAGGGCTCTATGAATATAACCGCATAGCTCAGGGTTTATGTAACAGCCCAGCAACTTTCACTTACCTTTCACTTCTCTGCTACTTAGATGATATTGCCTCATCTTTGGCAAGACTGAGAGGGAAGCACCTCGAGATGGTGTTTTCTCGGCTTAGAGAACATAACCTCAAACTAGCACAAAAGAAGTGCTATTTCTTGGTTTTTGGGACATATTGTAAGTTAAAGTTGCATAGAAACTGATCCATCTAAAGTGTCCACAATCAGTGATATTAAACCCACATATCTTATGGAAGCAGATGGAAAGACTCCATCACCAACCAAAGTTAAGTCTTTTCTTGATGGTGAATTATTATTCCCATTTCATTGAAGGCCTCTCGACTTTAGCGAAACCATTGTTTAAACTGACAGCTGGGCAGAAAGTCCGGAGTGGACAAATGTGGACAAAAGACATCCTTCGTTTCCAAACATAGCCGTTTGAGTCCTGAAGACTGGACTGCAGAGTGTGACACAGCTGTAGAAAAGATAAAACATGCACTTTCTCACACTGTTGTTCTTGCCCACCCAGACTTCCAGAGACCTTTCATTTTGTCCACCGATGCATCTATGGATGGGTTTGGTGCGGTCTTGAGTCAGATTCCAGAAGGTGAGACAAAACCTAGACCAGTCTCTTTTGCAAACAAGACCCTTTCAGAAGCCCAGTCCCATTACCCTGCTCATAGGTTAGAATTCTATGCACTGAAGTGGGCAGTTTGTGATAAATTTGCCCATTGGCTGAAGGGGAATAAATTTACAGTTCAAACTGAGCACTCTTCCAGTTTTCTCTATAGAGGAGATACGGATGAAGCACATGGATGAAGCAGAAAGCAGATCCCACTGTGTCTCGTGTTGTGTTCTTTGTTGACAGGAAAAGAAGACCATCACGTAGAGAGAGAGAGAGAGAGAGAGAGAGAGAGAGAGAGAGAGATAATGAAACTGCACCAGTGATGCAACTTCTGAAACACTGGGAAAAGTGAAAGATGGAGTTCTTTTTCCGCAGACCAAAGATCGGATCAAAGTCAGGTACCAGCTTGTACTTCCACACTCATTGAGAACTGTTGCTCTCAGAGGAACTCATGATTATGCTGGTCATCAAGGACAAAGCAGAACCCTTCATCTCGTACGCCAGTGGTTTTTTTTGGTCTGGCATGGACACAGATGTCAAAAAGTATGTCTCACACTGTAAATGATGTGTGGTTGGAAAAAATCAGGACCCTGAGGCCAGAGCTCCATTAGAGTCTATCAGAACAAACACACCACTTGAGCTTGTATGTATAGATTTCTGGTCTGCAGAGGGAACACATGGAGAGACCATTGATGTCTTAGTCATAACAGACCATTTCACAAAACTAGCCCATGCGTTTCCCTGTCCCAACCAAACAGCCAGAGTGGTGGCTCAGAAATTGTGGGACAACTTTTTCTGTGTGTATGGTTTTCCACAGAGAATACACTCTGACTAAGGCACAAATTTTGAGAGCAAATTGATTGCCGAGTTGTTGCTGGTGTCTGGTGTTGATAAGTCCCATACTACACCATACCACCCTATGGGCAATGGGCAGACAGAAAGTAATCGCACCCTCGGCAACATGATCCGCTCTTTGCTTCCTCGAGCAAAGGAGAGATGGCCACAAATGATTCAGATACTCATATTTTCCTATAATTGTACTACCCACAAGACAGCAGGGTTTGCAACATTCTACTTCATGTTTGGAAGAATTCCAAGGTTACCTGTAGACGTCATGTTTGGAAGTGCCCTCAGAAATGAGGATGTTCAGACTTATGATAAGTATGTGAAATCTCTTCAGAAAGATCTCAGAGAAGCTGTACATATTGCTAAAAGCAACACTACTGAACAGAGAAAACAGACACAAGGGTATAACAAAAGATCTAAGGGTGCTCCTCTGGAGGTTGTCTCTTAGTAAATAAAAAGGAAAGAGGAAAAGGAAAGTTGGTGGATGTGTGGGACTCAGTAGTTCATGTAGTGACATGGAAAGATCCATCATTGCCCATTTACAGAGTTGAGAATCCCACAACAAAGAATAGCAAAGTTGTCCATCGCAAATTCCTCCCAGTCAATTTCCTTCCATTGGAAGAGCCGGATATCGAGTCTACAGTCCTATCAGCAGTGTCGGAAGAGGAAAGATATCAAACAGAAGGCTGAAGCAGAAGATCTTTAAGTACAGAAAGAGACTGCTGCATGGATTTTACAAGGTATAAACCGAAAAGCACCTCTGAGCACTAGAGGATGTACAGTAAAGGAGAAGACCAAAGTTGGAAGATTCAGTCTGTGTGAGTCAAACAAGAGAAAAAGATCTTTCTATCAGAAATTAAATCAAACACATTCAGAGTTCTAGTGATGGACGTGAAGCAAGAGAATTGAACTCTGACAGTGAGCAGTGTGATGATGAACATAGTGTACATGAATTAGAACCAGATCAATTGTGCAGCAGTAGTGGGGAAAGGCTCCAAGAATCTTTGAGCAACCAGAGTGTTCAAGCTGAACCAATTGTCATGTCAAATGGGGCCAGTTCAATGAGCAGATCAGTCAGAAGCTCTAAGCAGCAAGCTTCAATTTCCAAAAGTGAACATGCACAAAGAAAGTCCCCAAGAACAGTGACTGTAGTAGATACTGCCTTGAAACTATTGGAAACTTTTTTCCTCGTCGAAGCAGAGACCAGAAGACGTTGGGATATCTTTCAAGCAGAAGTTACTCTTTATTGAGAGACGTGCTGTTGCGTCGCTGTAGTCATCCAAGTCTAAATAAGGCATTGTACTTGGTAGTTCATATACATTCAAGGGGAAGGGATACATAGAGTAGGGGTAGAGACAATCTAAACAAAGCATGCAAATGCAGTGCAGGAATCAGCCCATTCCCTACATTTCCCAGCCATGATCTAATCAGCATAACTGTGTCATTCAAATGCATAGGTGCTAATCCAATCAGTATCGCCCATACCTTTACATTATCATAGAGACAAATGCACCGCTGTATCTTGAGCTTGTCCTGCCAAATGGTCAGGAAGTGCATGAAGACAAAAGGTTTATGTCACACACACCTACGCCTGAGCTGCCTACCTTGATCCCCTTAGAATGTCATCATCTTTACCTTAACATGCTAAATACAATATACTTCACCTTAATAATTCATGTGAGGTGATGTCAGGATGTAGGATCAACAGATCTTAAACAGATTATTAAATTTGTAATCCCACAGTCCCCCCTTTGAGAGTTCTAATAACTCTCACATAATACAAATTTAAACCTTCTTAAATCCCTTCTATAATTATGTTTGTTAACATAAGTCCATCTTCCAGTCATGCAACTTGTAACAGCTACAGGCACATACATCTTATTCTGTGTCGTGTCCAACATTTACATAAGTGTTGTTCTTTAACTTGAGTATACTGTTGACACACATATACAATGCAGGGTGGTAATATGTTGTATAAACTACATGATAACACAGAAAAACCATGTAGCATAAGTCTCCTAAAAGTCCATGGCGCCTGAATAGCTGTGGAGTCTGTTCCCTGTAGAGTCCATTTCCATGTTTGTCCCAAGATGACTCTTTGTCGTTTACACCAGGTGCTGCTTTACACCAGGTGCTGCTTATGAGACGTCATGGCATATACACATACCTGCAACACAAGAAAACAAAGAAACAGCAGGCCAGCAGTATTCATGCATAGACTTTAGTACGTTAGACCTCTGATGATCGTATAGTTTTTCTGTTTAACACGAATCATCATAAACTTCTAGTGATCGTATAGTGGTTTTGTTCTTCTTTTTCTTAACCTAGTCTTAATCAATTTGACACCTATAGACCAGTAAGGTGGGGATAAAGTACTGAGATGGGAAAACCTATGAGGAAGTCTTCACCACAGGGTTGGCCCCCGAGGCCTGTTGCACTTCAGTTCTTCCCTGGGCTCCTCACTGGTCTGTGTGTCCTATTCTCTCCCTGTAGTTAATTTGCAAACTTTACTGTGCTACATCTCCATCTTCCATTGAAACATCAGTCATAGCAGACATCATAACCCATAGAGGATGGATAAGTGAATGGTGTGTGCTGTAGCATAACATTTAAGGCTCTGAGTGTACTTAACCAGTGTCCCCAAATGGTGGAAGTGACAGTCAACTTTCTTTTGTTCAGAATGAGTCTTTCAGCTTTCTTGTAAATTACTGGGGAAATTAAGTACTCACAGCCCAAATGGTTAGCATGTCAGCAAGCTGTTGCTCCAAGAGTTTGGAGAAGAGGGGAGGGACAGTTTCAATGTAGCAAGTAGACTGAGTAGGAGCTGAGTAAAGCTGTTCATTTCTTTTAATGTCTTTTGTTTTTCCTACACTCTTTCATCCAGTGTCCAGGTTTACCACAGTAATGACAACTGCCTTCTCTTTTAGAACATTTACATTTCTGTCGATTCTCTGTGTTGACCTTAAAGGATGCTGCTGCAATCTTTACTCTTGTCTTGACATCGGAGTCTCTTTCCCAAATAGCTAACCTATCCAAGTTGTTTTGCAGGGTTCCATTGGACCATGTGAGGTCTAAGAAAGGCAATGCATTTCTGTATTCTGATGAAAGCCCATCAAACCACATGCGGACCAGTGGTCCATTATCCTCTAACACCTTCTCTGGAGTGTCAACTATTCCACTGTATGCTGCAGCTGACTGAGAAAATCTTTCAGTGTACTCCCTTACAGTTTCATCCTTCTTCTGTACACAACTAGTGATCTTTGACCAGTCTACCTTTGGTCCAACAAGGTTCTGTAACACTCTCAGAACTCCTTCTCTCAATTTGCCTTTGCTGGAATGCTGAAACTCAGAATTATTTACAGCACTTTCAAAATCATTGAATTCTGACTCTTTCAGGATTTGTGACATTAGCTGTGTGATTTCAGCTAGGGACATATCATAGAGCTTCATTTTTCTGGACAACTCTATCCTAAACTCAGAAAAATTTCTCTGCACTGATGAAAAACTCTCAGCAAGTCTTTCTATGTCTTCAGGACCTAGAGCGGTACTGACTGCTTGTAACTGCACTATGGGGGTTACAGATGTAACTTTGTCAACCCCTTTTGCCCTACTCTGAGCCTTTTGTCTCGCTCCACACACTTCAACTGCATTTACATCTTTATCCATGAATCCAGTATTGCTATTGCCCTCTAGTCTACAGAAAGACTGTAAGTCAGGATAGCTTTCATCTGACTGTTGGTCTTTTGAGTCACATTTGGTTGAGGCTTTGTAAGGCCAACTTCTGAGTGAGAAGAGACATGAGTGTGCAACTGTTTGTTCTGCTGTTTGTTCTAACTTAGCAATACGTTGGATTTGTTCTTGTGCAATGGATGGAGTAAATTCTCTGTGGCAGCAGATAATGCCCTTCATATTTTTTTCCGAATACAAGCACCAGTACCTTTTTGCATTCTTCAATAGACCAAACTTTTTCTGGATGAATCCCAGATTTCTTTGTCAAATCCAATCTGACTGACTCACTATTGAGTCCATGTGCTTTCCTAACAATGATTTGAACTCACTATCTTCCCATAAAGGGGTAGCTAGCCCACCTTTCTCAGTTGATGGAATTAGTCTAGCATTCTTTCTCAACATTTTGTAATGTCTTTCTAGCACAACAATAGTCAAGTCAAGTCAAGTCAAATTTATTTATATAGCACTTTTTACAATTGGTAATTGTTTCAAAGCGGCTTTACATATTAGAAGCACAGAAAAAAGAGAAGTGGTTAAAAATAAGCTGTACAAGCAAGCGTGGTAATATGTAACATATACAAGATGGTGCTACATTAAGCCAATGTCGGCTGACTCCCAGGGGTGGAAAAAAAACCCTAGGAGAAAAACCCAGCGTGCTAACACTGGGAAAAAAGTCCTAGGAGGGAAAAAACCCCTTGGAAGATATATATAATATATGTAAATGGATATGGAGATCAAAATATGAATTATACATTTTTATTATAGAGATTAAAAATAGTTTATATATAAATATATGTAAGCGGATATGGAGATTAAAAATCTAAATTATAGATGCAGCCAGAACTGGATCTGTAGGCCCATTGTCTCCTGGGCTACGTTGTAGTCAGGTCCAGACACAGGTTCTCCATCTGATCTGGATACGGCCTGGATCCAGCACCCGGCAAACCTCAGGATAAGCAGAGAGACTGATATTAGTGTAGTTGCCATTCTTATTCTGATGTACAGGTATATCTAGTGTTATAGGAAATGTTCTCGGTTCCGGCCGACCTAATTATTGCAGCGTAACAATCCTTTAACGGATTTGAAAAATGTTAATGTATTGATAATGTGTTATGTGTATGCAAGAGCAAAGAGATGCGTTTTTAGTCTAGATTTGAACTGACAGAGTGTGTCTGCTTCCCGAACAATGCTAGGAAGATTGTTCCAGAGTTTAGGTGCTAAATAGGAAAAGGATCTGCCGCCTTCAGTTGATTTTGATATTCTGGGTATTATCAACTGGCCTGAATCTGAGATCGCAATAGACGTGAAGGACTATAATGCACCAAGAGCTCGCTTAGATATTGGGGAGCTAAACCATTTAGAGCTTTATAAGTAAGTAGCAAGATTTTAAAATCTATACGATGTTTAATAGGGAGCCAATGTAATGTTGACAGAACTGGGCTAATATGGTCATACTTTCTGGTTCTAGTAAGAACTCTAGCTGCCGCATTTTGGACCAACTGTAGTCTGTTTAAAAGCCAAGCAGAACAACCACCCAGTAGAGCGTTACAGTAATCTAGTCTTGAGGTCATGAATGCATGAACCAACTGTTCCGCATTTGTCATTGAGAGCATATGTCGTAATTTAGATATATTTTTTAGATGGAAGAAGGCGGTTTTACAGATACTAGAAACATGACTTTCAAATGAAAGATTGGTATCAAAGAGCACCCAGGTTCCTAACTGAGGACGAAGATTTAATGGAGCACCCGTCAGTGTTAGAGAGTATTCAAGGTTTTTTCATGAGGAAGTTTTTGGTCCAAAGATTAGGATATCAGTTTTTTCTGAATTTAATAATAAGAAATTTCTTGTCATCCAGTTTTTAATGGATGACAAGAATTTTTTTTAATTTTTTTTAACAGCTATGCATTCTGTTAGTTTTGTGAAATTGTAGGTTTCGTCAGGGCGCGAGGAAATATAGAGCTGAGTATCGTCAGCGTAGCAGTGAAAACTAACACCATGCTTCCTAATTATCTCTCCTAAGGGCAGCATGTACAGAGTGAAAAGCAACGGTCCTAGTACTGAGCCTTGTGGTACTCCATATTGAACTTGTGATCGATACGACATCTCTTCATTAACTACTACAGACTGATAACGGTCAGATAAGTAAGATTTGAACCATGCCAAAGCAATTCCACTAATGCCAATATAGTTTTCAAGTCTTTTTAAAAGAATGTTGTGATCGATAGTGTCAAAAGCAGCACTGAGATCTAATAACACTAATAGAGAAATACAGCCACGATCGGATGATAAGAGTAGATCGTTTGTAACTCTAACGAGAGCAGTCTCAGTACTATGGTATGGTCTAAATCCTGACTGGAAATCCTCACAGATTCCATTTCTTTCTAAAAAGGAGCATAGTTGTGTTGAAACTGCCTTTTCTAGTATCTTTGACAGAAAAGGTAGATTCGAGATTGGCCTGTAATTTACTAAATGTCTTGGATCTAGTTGAGGTTTTTTAATAAGAGGTTTAATAATAGCCTGCTTAAAAGTTTTTGGCACGTATCCTAGTTTAAAGATGAATTAATTATATCAAGAAGTGGACCTACGACCTCTGGAAGCATTTCTTTCAGTAGTTTAGTCGGCATTGTGTCTAACATACATGTTGTTGATTTTGATGATTTGATAAGTTTAGATAATTCTTCCTCTCCTATAGCGGCGAATGATTCTAGTTTTACCTCAGGGACACTACAGTGCACTGTCTGAAGTGAAACTGTAGACGGTTGCATGTTTATAATTTCTCTCTAATATGTCAATCTTGCAAGTAAAGAAGTTCATAAAGTCATTACTGCTGTGCTCTTTGGAAACGTCAGCAGTTGAATCTCTGTTTCTAGTTAATTTAGCCACTGTGTCAAAAAATACCTAGGATTATGTTTGTTTCTATAAGAGATTTGAAAAATAAGTAGATCTAGCATTTCTTATAGCCGTTCTGTACTCAATCATTTTTTCTTTCCACGAAAAGCGAAAAACTTCTAGTTTTGTTTTCTTCCCAACTACGTTCAGCTTTTCTCACAGCTCGTTTTAGAGCCCGAGTGTGCTCATCATACCACGGCGTTGGATTAGTTTCCTTAATCTTCTTTAGACGTAAAGGAGCGACTGCATCTAATGTGCTGGAAAAGAGAGAGCCAATAGTTTCTGTTGCAGCATCGAGTTCTTCTAAGTTGTCAGGTATACTAAGGCGATGAAACTGCTCGGGAGATTATTTATAAAGCAATCTTTAGTGGTAGAAGTGATGGTTCTACCATATTTATGGCTGGGTGGTGGTTTTGTAGCCTTGGCTAACTGTATTATACACGAGACTAAATAATGATCTGATATCATCGCTCTGCTGTAGAATTTCAACAGCATCAATATCAATTCCATGCGACAGTATTAGATCTAAGGTATGATTATGACAATGAGTGGGTCCTGACACGTGTTGTCTAACTCCAATAGAGTTTAAAATGTCTGCAAATGCCAATCCAAATGCGTCTTTATTATTATCTACATGGATATTAAAATCACCAACAACAAGGACTTTATCCGCAGCCAGTACTAACTCTGATAGAAAATCAGCAAATTCTTTGATAAAGTCAGTATGGTGCCCTGGTGGCCTGTATACAGTAGCCAGCACAAATGTCAACTTACATAATGTTACATAAGCACTATCACTTCAAAGGAATTATATTTAAAAATTCTTTTGAATGATTCTGAATATATACTATAAATTACAGCAACACCTCCCCCTTTGCCTTTCTGTCGAGGATTGTGTCGATAGTCATACCTTGAGGACTAGACTCATTTAAAATAATGTAATCGTCTGGTTTAGCCAGGTTTCTGTCAAACACAGCAAGTCTAGTTTATTGTCTGTGATAATTTCATTTACAATAAGTGCTTTGAAGAAATAGATCTAATATTCAGTAACCCAAGCTTTATCATTTGTTTATCTGATTTATCTGTGATTTTCATTTTTTGAACATCAATTAAATTTTACCCTTAAAAGGTTTCGGAAGTTTTTTGTATTTACTAGTTTGAGGTACAGACACAGTCTCTATGTGATAATATCTAGGTGAAAGAGTTTCTATGTGCTGTGAATTATCTGAGTTCTGTGACGTGAGGCGGCTAGCAGACGGTCGGTTTAGCCAGTTTGTCTGCGTCCTGATCTGGGCCCTGGTTGTCATGTTTCAGCTCTAAGACTATTTGCCAAATTTCTAGATAGAAGAGCAGCACCATCCCGGGAGGGATGAATACCATCTCTTTTCAACAGATCAGGTCTGCCCCAAAAGCTTTTCCAATTGTCTATGAAACTATATTATTCTGCGGACACCACTTAGACAGCCAGCCATTGAGTGATGATAACCTGCTAACTATCTCATCACTCCGACGAACAGGAAGAGGGTAGAACAAATTCTGCTGACATTGAATTTGCGAGTTCACACACCTCTTTAATGTTAATTTTAGTGATCTCCGACTGGCGAAGTCGAACATCATTTGTGCCGACGTGGATAATGATTTTTGAATATTTACGTTTAGCATTAGCCAGCACTTTTAAATTTGCTTTGATGTCAGGTGCTCTGGCCCCGGCAAACATGTGACTATGGTGGCTGGTGTCTCTATTTTCACGTTCCGTGTAATAGAATCGCCAATAACTAGGGCACTTTCAACAGGATTCTCAGTGGGTGCGTCACTGAGTGGGGAGAACCTGTTTGATGTTCTAATCGGAACGGAAGAGTGGTGTTTGTTCTTGCCACTATGCCGCCTCACAGTCACCCAGTTAGCCTGCTGCGTGGCTTCTACAACCGGAACCGAATGTGCAGTGTTTACTAGGCTAGTCGCATCCAAAGCAGTATCTAAGGCCCTTTCATTCTCACTATCCTCAATTAAAGTTTGGATGCGTGTCTCTAATTCTGAGATTCTCTCTCAGCCTGACAATATCCCTGCATTTATCATGTGTAAGTCTCACTGCTGACAGAAAGAGCTAAGCTGTACATGTTGCATTTAATACACATGATAATCGTCGGACATGACTGACCGTGTTTTTGTAGAGTAGTCTGACTCCCCACAGTTGTTTGATGAACTTGATCGCTAACTCCGTCCGAAAAACTGCATCGCACACGGGACTCGCTAGCTGGATGTCTCGGTCGCTTGCCGGTGCCTGGGGCAAGGGTGATGTGCGGGACGCTGTACCTCACGGTGGATCTATGAATGCCGGGCAGCAAAGTCTCCACAGCTTCCCGATCTGGCGAGGACAGATCAGAATAACATACATCGGATAAATCCACCATTAGATCGACAAGGAAGGTTAGTTTAGAGGAAAAAATAGACGGTAGCTAGCAGGCTAGCGGGCTATGGCTGACACTAGGTGATTACGCTGGTAGATTACTAGTAATAAATCGTTCCGTTTAGTAATACTATGCAATAGGTTAAGTAATCTAGTGAAAAACAAGAAAGTTATATTATGTGAATAGGAATAAAGAGAAGGATTTAGGATAAACTCCACGAAGCTCCGAGCGTAGGTCAGACAGCAGGCAGCTGACCTACGCTTCAACACTTGATCTCCTTCAACACTTCCCTGACAGAGCAGAGGTTAACCTAGTTAATACACATCGTAATGTATTCAACCTTCTCTGGTGAGCAGAGTAGAACCAACTTGCTAACACACTGTAACAGTTGTATCCTTCCCTGACTTAACAGAGGATGAACCTTCTTCTCTAGCAAAGTAGAGGATGGCTATTCTGTTAACACACCACCTTCCCTGATTAAACAGAGGATAAACAACCTTCCCTTATAAAGCAGAGGATAAAACTTCCCTAACTTTACAGAAGATAAACCAATATTAGCACGTGATGCCAATCTTCCCTGCCTGAACAGAGGTTACCAATATTAGCACGTAATGCTAATCTTCCCTGCCTAAACAGAGGATAAACTTCATCTCTAAAAGAACATTTTTAGAGGATAACTTAGTTAACCAAACCCTACAGCTGTCTGTTAACTCTTATCTGACGGCGCAGAGGATAACAACTTTGTACTGGTCTTAATGGTTCTTTGGATAGAGTATCACACACCAACCCTTGGGTGTACAGGAAAATTCAGCCTGGATCTTCTTTTGGATCAGATCTTTGTTGTGCTTGAAGTTTCAATCTGGATTGAGGTGAGAAGCTCTATCCGGGTCACGGCACTAAAACTGTAGGAAACTTTTTCCTCGTCAAAGCAGAGACCAGGAGACGTTGGGATATCTTTCAAGCAGAAGTTACTCTTTATTGAGAAACGTGCTGTGCGTCGCTGTAGTCATCCAAGTCTAACTAAGGCATTGTACTTGGTAGTTCATATACATTCAAGGGGAAGGGATACATAGAGTAGGGGTAGAGACAATCTAAACAAAGCATGCAAATGCAGTGCAGGAATCAGCCCATTCCCTACATTTCCCAGCCATGATCTAATCAGCATAAACTGTGTCATTCAAATGCATAGGTGCTAATCCAATCAGTCTGACAGTATCGCCCATACCTTTACATTATCATAGAGACAAAAGCACCGCTGTATCTTGAGCTTGTCCTGCCAAATGGTCAGGAAGTGCATGAAGACAAAAGGTTTATGTCACACACACCTGAGCTGCCTGCCTTGATCTCCTTAGAATGTCATTATCTTTACCTTAACATGCTAATGTAAGGAACCCCGCATCGGCCCAAAAACGGACTCCGACGCCTCCAGGCGAAGGTTAACGCATGTATGCCTTTTCAGCGTCTCTATTAAGTTCACTTAATTTCACTCGTTTAATCTGACTCCAATTTCAAATGATTATTACACTTAGGTTGTGTTTCCATTTAGAAATTCATCATTAGTTATGCATTAATTTAGATATTTGATGATTCTGGATATCCCATATTTCAATTGTTCAGTCATTAGGGACCCGATGCCGCACAGAGATACTCACCCCGGGATTTCGCGGTAAACTCACGGACATAAACTCACCAGTCTGATCTTCGTCAGAGGGTGTAATAAGTTGGCTAATACCTTTAGTCGGTTGCCTACTGCTCACTCGAACAAAAGTGTATTTTAATTTAGCCACTTCCATACAACTTGCTAATCAGCGGTAAACAGAAATCAAAAGGTCTTCAGATGAAGTGCCTACTGCTCCTTCATTCATGCACCTTCAGTTTGTTTTACCCTGGACACAGATTTACGGTAGCATTAGCCTCCCATAATTTACTGGTAATAATGATATCAGGAGAATCCAGAGTAAATCAAATATAACATTTTATTTGTCAGGTAAAAGTGTATCGTGTCAGTGACACAAATAACCAATTAAAGCCAATTCAGAAATGATAAATGCATAACATCGATTACTCAAAGAAATATACACACAGGGATGTATCCACATCATCTGTGGGGGCTACAGATGATCCCCCATGACTGCTTTGCTCTTTACCTTTTATACCAGGACCAGAACAAAAGGATCGTAAATGTTTATTACACCAACACCTGTTTTGGGGGAGAGGAGAAGAAACACCACCCAAAAAGAGGACAGAATTTTCCTTAGTTTTCCATCTTCTTCATAATTCTAGTGACTGCTGTGAAATTGAGACCATTTTACCAATCGCACTGAGACTTTTAAAATGATACCAAACATGAAAAGGGAAAAACAATAGATACACAAGTTACATTATACGTTTTGAATAACTTTCAGTCAGGGGGAAGGAGAGTTGTGTGTGTGTGTGTGTGTGTGTGTGTGTGTGTGTGTGTGTGTGGGGTGGGGGGAGGCATTGTCCTTTTGGAGTTAGGGCAAGGCGTTGCCCCTTGCTATTTCTCTGAGATCTTCTTCTCTAGGCGAGTTTTATTGCTTTATTGCAGGATGCTTGATCTCAGTTTTCGTTTAGCAGGAAAATCAAGCCTTACACTAAATACAATATACTTCACCTTAAAGGGTTAGTTCACCCAAAAATGAAAATTGTCATTTATTACTTACCCTCATGCCATTCCACACCCGTAAGACCTTTGTTAATCTTCAGAACACAAATTAAGATATTTTAGTTGAAATCCTCCATAGGGAGCAATGGACACTTCCTCTCTCAAGATCCATAAAGGTACTAAAAACATATTTAAATCAGTTCATGTGAGTACGGTGGTTCAATATTAATATTATAAAGTGACGAGAATATTTTTGGAGCGCCAAAAAAACAAAATAATGACTTATTTAGTGATGGCCGATTTCAAAACAATGCTTCATGTAGCATCGGAGCATAAATTAATTTGTGTTCTGAAGATTAACGAAGGTCTTATGGGTGTGGAATGGCATGAGGGTAAGTAATAAATGACAGAATTTTCATTTTTGAGTGAACTAACCCTTCATGTGAGATGATGTCAGGATGTAGGATCAACAGATCTTAAACAGATTATTAAATTTGTAATCCCACAAAACCAAATGAAGGAACAGTGAGAACCAGGGCAGGAAGGCCAGTTAAACCTGCCAGGCGCCTGCTTGAGTGTATGAGCTGGATATTGACTGAAACAGGGCAAAAAGATCCTCTTGCAGAGTTGCTCAAAGTTCTATCAAATATCATTGAGGTGGAAATGATCCTTGAAGACAAATTTCAAGAGCTGACCAAAATTTAGACCTGAGTGAGCTTTAATAGGATTTGAGAAGTACTTTATTTGGGGATGCATGGTTATATGTATAAGAGCATATTTCTCCCAAGCAAAATGTTTTGCTATTCATTTGAATGACTGAAGTCTGGGTATCCCTCTTTAAAGGAAAATGTCTCACAGCCTTAAAGTTTGCTGAAATTTAGGAGGGGAGAGTGTAGTGTTGAGAGTTTTTTATAATGGTTCCAGCAAACTTTTCAGTGTGTTTTACTATATTGAAATAGTGAAACGGTTTCTGAACTATTTGTTTTGCTTATACTATTGTCGTTGATCAATTTTATATTTGTTCACTTTGTGGAATAGAAGAAAAATGTGTATTTTTATTTATAATTAATATTTTGAGTTACCTTGTGAGTGACGTCATCGGTAATGGACTGTTCGCACCTGCTCTCTCAGAAAAGCCTGTGACTGGAGTCAGGTATGTCTCATTAGTGCTCCTCATTAAACAGCAAATATGCTTTATTAAATTAATTTAGTTTATATTGATCATAAAAGTATGTATTTTTTTTTCTGTTAGCGGTTTGATGTATTTTCAGAGTTCTAAGAATGCACATGTTCGTTTGATGTTGCCGCCCGCACGCCAAATTTGAGCACGGGTATTTCAGTGTTAATAAGTTTTCTAAAACAGTGTTTCTCAACTCCAGTCCTCGGGACCCACTGCTCTGCACATTTTGTATGTATCCCTTATTTAACACACCTGATTTAGATCATCAGCTCGTTAGGAGAGACTGCATGAACTGAACTGAGTGTGTCAGATAAGAGAGACATACAAAATGTGCAGAGCAGTGGGTCCCGAGGACTGGAGTTGAGAACCACTGTTCTAAAATATAATTTTCGGTGGATTGAGTCTGTAGAAATGTCATTTAATGTAGTAAACATGTAAGTTTTATTTTTATGTCAGAATGTTTGTTTATAGCCAAATCTCTGGTCTATGTAAATGAATTGCAGCACTTAATTTTTTTTTTTTTTTTTTTTTTTTACATCAGTGTTTCTCAACTCCAGTCCTCGGGACCCACTGCTCTGCACATTTTGTATGTATCCCTTATTTAACACACCTGATTAGATCATCAGCTCGTTAGGAGACTGCATGAACTGAACTGAGTGTGTCAGATAAGAGAGACGAACATACAAAATGTGCAGCAGTGGGTCCCGAGGACTGGAGTTGAGAACCACTGTTTTACATCCTTCAGCTGAAAGAGTGTGAACCTGAAGGACCCATTCTAAAGGCACACATCATATGAAAAACACTTTACTGCGGCATTTTGGAGATATGTCACATTATTTGACTTCAGAGGCATATAAAATCCTCATTTCTAATAAGTAGGAAAAATGGTCAGTTCTTATAGGGAACATCCCATACTATATGCATACCTCATATGAAAACATTTTACTGCAGTGTTTTGGAGTTATATCACATTATTCAACTTCAGAGGCCTATAAAGACCTCATTTCTAATAAGTAGAAAAAAAATGATGGTCATTTCCTGTAGGGGGCATCCCACATTATATGCGCACTTCATTTGGCGTTTTGGAGAAATATGCAGTTTTCCACTTTGAAGGCCTATAAAAACATTATTTCCATTAAGTAGAAAAAATACATGGTCAGCTCTCTCTCTCCATGTGTGTTTGTTTGTGTTCTTGTTTGACTTTCCAAGGATAGTAAAACCTGAGATCACCTACTTTGTGGAGATGTCAGGCCAGCAGTCCCCACAAGGGAAATTGATGATTAAACATACTAGAAGCACATTTGAAAATGTAAAAATGCAAAAAGGTTTCTGTGAAGTTTAGGTGACATATCTCCAAATTTTTTCATATGTGGTGTTCAAATAGCATGGAATGCCCCTATAAGAATTGGCCATTTTTTTTTTTTTTTTTTTTTTTTTTTTTCTACTTTATAGGCCTCTAAAATGGAAATAATGGCACATTTTTCCAAAATGCTGCAGTGAAATTGTTTAATATGAGATGTGCATATATTATGGGACATCCCCTTCAAGAACTGGCCATTGATTCTTTCTACTTATTAGAAGTGAGGTCTTTATATTTCTATGAAGTGGAATAATGTCATATTTCTCCAAAACGCCACAGTTAGATGTTTCATATGAAGTACACATATAGTATGAGACATCCCATATAAGAACTGACCATTCTTTTTTTCTACTTATTAGAAATGAGGACTTTATAGCCCTCTGAAGTGGAATAATGTGATATATATCCAAAACGTTGTAGTACGTTTTGTGTCACGAATTACCTCAAAAGGGAAAATACTAATTAATCATAACTCGTTATAATTAAATATAAATATTTGAATCAGTTAATCAAATTAACTTAATGTAGCTGAATTAATATTACAATCAATTAATCGGTTTGGCCAGCGAACACTCAGTATTGATCATCTATAAACTTCTTTCAGAAAGGATATTTATCCGTGGCCACATAGAAAATAATTCTTATGTAGCTGTGATCAAATCGTTATCAGTGACATTGGTTTATAAGCAGATCAGTATCCATTTGAAAGAATGTGCACACAAGTTGTATTTAACTAAATCACGAACACATAGCTAGACTAAACAAACACAAACATACAATTAGTAAGTTTGTGTCCATTTATACTCTAATAAATATAACAAACATACAATGCATTCTATGATATGGTGATGTCCACCAAAATGTAATTTGATATTAAACACCACCTAGATGAGCTACAATATCAAGAAGTATCATTACACGCATATACAATATACAAAAGAACAATATACAAACAGTGATAATACACAAAAGGTACTGGGGAAATGCATGTTCATTCATTTAGACAAAGTTGTCAATGAATTAATGGCAAAGATTCCATTTTTACAGACCAAATTGTGGCCTGTGCTTTCCTGATAAAACACTGTCTCCCAAGTGTCTTTGAAGTGTATGTGGAGAGCAAATGGTGATTGAAGCAGAAGGGTGATAGCGCTTAGTGGGGAAGCCAGACATTACAGGGCCTGGCATGCAGGGCTGGAAGAGTAACTTTTACAATTGTGTGTTTGATCGCTCCAGACGCTACAGTTTTCATATGAGGTGTGCATATATTATGGGATATCTTTAACTGACACCACATCTAATTCTTTATCAGAGCCAGAAGTGAGCAACATGTCCTCTAACGCAGAAGAAGCCACTAGGCGGGCTTCCGGTTGAGGTATGAGGACAGCAGAGCCTGCAGGTGAAGCGTGGGAGACTCCCTCAAGCTCATCTGAACATCTGAGTTCCCCACAATAGCAGCCAATGCGCCACCTCAGCAGACACGGGGTGGAACCGCGAGGCTCAGAGGCTTGGCTCCCTTCACTTATGAAAAGAACTAGGTGGGAACAGAGTTTTCTCACTGAGAATTTGTAGCAGTGCATGCATCCAACCCCCTTGAGGGCTGAAAGTGCATGCTCCGCTCCCAAACACACAGTGCATCCCCATAGCGTCAGCAAATGACGCAGCATTGAGTTCCCTCAAAAAGGGAAGCACAAAAACCCTTTTAAAAAGTTTATTTTTTTCTTTTTATTTCACTGTTTCTCTTTCTGTTAGCAGTACTATGTAATGTCTTCCACATGTTTGTCAGCTGCAGGCAGCTGCATGCATTGCCTCCTTATGACATCTTTATAGTTAACACTCTGAGGTCTGAGGGTATCGCCGGCGATACCACCGCGGTTTTTTTCTTACCAGTGTGAAAGAGACTCAAAATACTCTGTCAATGTTGCACATACAATTAAGAGTTATACACCATTTTAATCTGTGGAATATCTTCTTTTATTTGTGTACACTCAGAGTAAAAACAAAATGTTGTGTTTTTTGCAAAATAAAGAAAACTAACATGATGCGTGATCTCTCGTCTCCCTCTGAACGAAGTCCAATCTGATAGTTCTTAGAAAACGAACTGTAACTTAGTGAATACTAATCACAAAAAAATTAGACTTATGTCTAAAAAAACATTGAAATGTCAGGTTTTAAATTGTGTAAGTCAAATCGAAAACAAATATTCTCTGTTTATGTAATCTGTATGAAAAGAGAGCCATGTCAGAAGTCTGTGATTCAGCTCATTATCCGCTAATGCGGCCACGCCCACGGAGCCAGCGCTATTCAGAGGCAAATTCTGAGGCAATGCATGCATTCATCGTCTCAATCGTGTATTTATTGTCTTGAAAAGTGTCTTGAATAGCCATAGTTAGCGATCTCTGGCCTCTGTTAGTTCGGTTAGTTCCTGGATTGCCTATTCTTCTTTAGTGCTCAGGCATTTGTGGACTAAATGTGCACAGAGCGCCCTCCGGCTGCAAGTATGAATTGAAAACACAGTATCCAGCGCTCATAGTGATGACAGTAAATATTGAAAAAATATTACTCCTCTGTATAGAAAATTGACATATACATATGAGAATCCATCAATATTTCTCCAAATGTGCATGCTTTTAAGCTAAAAGCCTATATGAAATGCCATAGAGGTAACATAATTGTTCAGACACTTTGCATCACAGAAATACATTATATTTTAAAGTATATAATAGAATACCATTATTTTAAATTGTAATAATATTTCACAGTATTGCTGTTTTTTCTGTATGTTTGATTTACACCATGATGAGCTTTGAGACATCAGAGATCACAGGGTTTTTTTCACAGCTTACCTGTCTGAAAGAGCTCATTATTTATGCAGGTCATTAGAGCTCTTTATGCAATTCTTTTGTCTTCTCAGGTGTAAATGACCCATTATTCATGATGATTCACGCCTCCACGCATACTGTGTTTTTGACAAAAAGTGTCTCACAAAAACTAAATCAATATATTGTTTTATATGAAGGAGTAGGAAGGATAATTTTTACATAATTTTGAAGCAAAAACTCTAGTCCATAATCTCCAATACCCAGAAGTCTTGTGAACACAGATTTAATATTATTTTTTTGGCCTTATTTCAGTGACTTAAGTTTTTTGTTTTTTCAATAACCATGCATAAACGTTATTCCTTCAAAATACAAACATGTACATACATGTTCCTCACATATTATGGTAGCCTAGTTTGTGCTGAATATAGTGTAATGACACTTTTGTCATTTATATGTTTATGAACAACTGAAAAAAGCACAAATGTCAGGGCATGTCAAAACTTCTCCAGGCCCCAAATCAGCCTCAGACTCCAGAGGGTTAACACTACAGCAGCACTGAAGACCCAGAAGACACAAAGACCCTGTAAATGAGCTGCTGATGCAAACTTTTTTTTTTTTTTTTACAACCAGGCAACTGTATAGACATTTTTTTTTTTAAGAAGAATTTATTAAACAAATAAGAGATGACCACTTTGTGTGATGAATTCCTGTCCTTCACACCCACATGATGTAAGCAAATGCAACTGAATAAAGACACAAAAAAACAAGAAAAGCCACAATTTTAAAAAGCAGAGCAAATACGGTTTTCTGTACATCCATGTCAACTGCAGCTCAGCGCTGCACTTATACTACTGCATGATCAAAATATTATAGTTGAAGTTCCTGCAAAGCCATTCCCTAACTTTCTGCATGTGTATGCCCTTTCAAATCTCTGAACACAGTAAACACAACAGCAATGTGTATTTCTTTAGTATGACCCTCTTTTTTCTGGCAACTGTGCAGCAGCACACATATAAAACTGTGTCAAGGAAATGAAACATGGCAAGCTTACATTCATCAGTAGTTAACTACACATGTACTAAAAAGCACTTCTAAAGTATTTATTAATCTTAGTTCATGTTAATTTCAACATTTAAAGGTGCCAAAAAACATGTTTTCAAAATATGTAATATAAGTCTTAAGTGTCCCCTGAATGTGTCTGTGAAGTTTCAGTTCAAAATACCCCATAATTTTTTTTTTTTTTAATTTTTTTAACTGCCTATCATTATAACACCATAAACACCTTAAACCTTAAACACCATAAACAAAGTTCACACAGCTAATATAACCCTCAAAATGGATCTTTACAAAGTGTTCGTCATGCAACATGTCTAATCGCGTAAGTATAGTATTTATTTGGATGTTTACATTTGATTCTGAATGAGTTTGATAGTGCTCCGTGGCAAAGCTAACATTACACACTGTTGGAGAGATTTATAAAGAATGAAGTTGTGTTTATGAATTATACAGACTGCAAGTGTTTAAAAAATGAAAATAACGACAGTCTTGTCACCATGAATACAGTAAGAAACGATGGTAACTTTAACCACATTTAACAGTACATTAGCAACATGCTAACGAAACATTTAGAAAGACAATTTACAAACATCACTAAAAATATCATATCAGTGATCATGTCAGTTATTATTGCTCCATCTGACATTTTTCGCTGTTGTCCTTGCTTGCTTACCTAGTCTGTTGATTCAGCTGTGCACATCCAGACGTTAATACTGGCTGCCCTTGTATAATGCATTGAACATGAGCTGGCATATGCAAATATTGGGGGCGTACACCCCAACTGTTACGTAACAGTCGGTGTTATGTTGAGATTCGCCTGTTCCTCGGAGGTCTTTTAAACAAATGAGATTTATATAAGAAGGAGGAAACAATGGAGTTTGAGACTCACTGTATGTCATTTCCATGTACTGAACTCTTGTTATTCAACTATGCCGAGGTAAATTAAATTTTTTAATCTAGGGCACCTTTAATAATATGTTATTAAAGGAATAGTTAAGTAAGGAATAACTGATGATGGGTGGTTGAATTATTAGAAAATAATGCACACCCGAGGTGGTAATGCGTGTTACCTGAGTCTGTGCGTGTCTCTCAACAGTGTTCAGCAGCAGCGCCTCTATTATAACAATACTAAGTTTATCTGCTTCAAGAACAGCGTCATTATTACCTTCTCTAGTGAGAAATGTCATGTAGCTTTTAAGTTGCTAACTATTTTACTGATAAAATCATCAAAGCAGAGCTGACAACACATTTCTGGGCAAGTGTGTGTTTGTACCATGGAAATAATATCATTTTTATCCTATTATTTACTTTATTTATTTGCTTGGTCAGTGTCATTGTGGGGTTTGGTTCTTTTGCTGTTGTAGGCTCTAAGGACCATTAAAATAACTAATGATAATAATCATTTGTCAAAGTGATATGGACATGTAATGTGGTCAAGACCTGCCTGGAACTACTTTAGACATGCAATTGCACACCTTAGAACGCGTGTCAACCAATACAAGCATTCAGCAGCCCTGTAGTATAATATTATTCAATTGAAATACTATAACAAATATAATGTTCATTGTTGGTTAATTAGTTATGTGCATTAACTAATGGAACCTTATTGTAAAGTGTTACCACGTGCAATTAAAAACGTTGCAGTTAAAGCACAGGGCCTCTTCAGTCATGAAATTATATATATAATCATGAAATTTATATATGTATAATTTCATGACTGAAGAGGCCCTGTGCTTTAATTTGAAGAGGCCTGGACGGGTGGTATTTGTGATCTTATGTGGTGGTGGGCCGGTCTGGGCCAAAATGCCAGGGCCGATTTTTGGTCCCAGTCCATCCCTGGCGACTGGTATCCGATATCTGTGTTTACATTACTTCCTGCCCCAAAATGATTGTCATTGATAGTTTTTACATGCACATAGTAGACCCTCGGATTTTGAATGGCCGCTATTAAATTTGCTATTAAAATTATTTATATATTTCACGTCGGGTGGTCATGATTACCTGAATGGATAAGTTAACAGCTGTCAGTGTCATGACGTATTGCAACGCGAATTCGGACTGAACGGATATAGACCGGAAACTAAAGGTAATTTGCGTTTGATATTTTATCTACAGTTATTAGTTTTAGAATTCCTTTTTTTTTTTTGGAATGAATTCAAGCGAGCTAGGGAGAGAGATCACGCGCGCGCGAGAGAGAGGGAGTAGCTACAGTAAAACTTTTGGCTTATAAGAAAAACAACTCGGCGATCTCTTTCAAATTAATTTCAAAGGTTGAAATTCAGCTGCTGAATGTATGTGTGCGCGCAAATTCTTTCTAGAAAAATAAATAACGTTATACATAAAGTTCCCACCTCAATAATAAAGCTGCGAATTTTTAGTGCGAGTGCATACAAACGATACAAACACGTCTGCTTCATAATACAACATTAAAGCTACCTTTTTAGTGAGCAATGTATATGTGCCGCCCTCGCCTTGTGGTGGCTTGGAATTCCAATGGGAATCGGATATGCGTGTTTAGAAGTAGGTCGCATGTCCAGAGATTGGATATGTATCTGATTTAAAACCACATTTGGAAGTGGCTCAGATCGGATGCGAAAAAATCGGATCTCGTGTGGATTTGTGTGTTTACACGTGTGCAACTAATTCCGATCTGTGTCAAATATGAGAAAAAGATCGGATTTTTTGTGCCAGTGTAAACGCAGCCATTGAGAACGCGGGACGATAATGACGTTCCATAACAAAAGCGCGAAGGCGCAAAAGCTGCTGTAGATCAGCTTACCCGGAAGTCTCTGTAACAGGCAGATTTAAAGAAAATTACCATAGTTTGGCAAATAAATAAATTACGGACAGTTACATACGCATTACCAATCATGTAGGCTTTATTGTACACCTCAAACAAGGGATTTAATAGTAATTTATAATGTTAATATTAATTGCAGAGTCCACAAATGGCTTGGGTATGCAGAGCATTCGCAGCTTATATGGACCGCACGCCACTGGTATATATACTATATTTTACCCGACCAGCCTCCCACTGACAGCAGCCATCAGCTTACGTTCCGGAGAAGGAACGTAAGCTGAAAACACAGCTGCCTACATTCAAAAGGATTAGAAAGAATATGCCTCTTCTGGTTGAAGAATCTACCTGCTGCACAAACTGCCACAGACTTCTACAAAGGTTTGCAGTTCTTGAAACAAAGTTACTTACAGGACTACCAAACCAGATGGAACACACAACTGAGCTTGGTCATGGATGCCCTCAGCATACAGCTGTCCCATGAATCTAGTGCTCCTAAACAGGCCATAATGAGTGTAGAGAAACAAGCCGTAACTGATCAACACACTAATCGATGGCACAAACAGAGAGCGAGTCCCAAAGGCACTCAAGACATCAGATTGTCACGAGTATCACATATTGCCACAGTAGCATCCTCTACCCCAAACACTGGTTTCCTACCATACATCTGGAGAACAGATTTGAAGTATTAATGAATGTGGGTGAGGAATCCCCAGACGTGATTAATGTGGGTGAGGAATCCCCAAACATGATCGGACACAGATCAAATCAGCCAGCAGCTAGCACTGATGCTAACTGCCGCTCAAGGTCGAGCAGACAGTGACACTCAGCACTCAGAGTGCAGCCGAGCCCAGGACGCTGATAGTGGGTGACTCCATAATCAGAAACATTAGCAGCAGGGATACAACTACATGCTGCCTTCCACAAGTAACAGTTTCTGATGTTAACAGGGAACTTAAGAACATTCTGATGAAATATAAGACTGCAAATCAACTAATCATTCATGTGGGGAAGAATATGTAGCAAATTAGCTCAGAATAAATATGATAATTAATCATAACTAGTTATAATAATTAATTATAAATATTTGGATCAGTTAATAAAATTAACTTAATGTAATTAATATTACAATCAATTAACCTGTTTGGCCAATTAACACTTAGTGTTAATTGTTTATTAATTCTAAGAAATGTTCATTTCCAGGTTATGGGAAATAGCAATCTTATGTACAGTACTACTCAGAGCATGTAGTCAGGATCTGCATGAATACGGACTATAGTATGAGCATGAAACATGGACAACTTTACATGTGACATGAACAAGACTTTTTTAACTAAACTAAACACTTAACTACTCTAACATTCACACACATACATGCATACAGTTTACCAAGGGAAAGAGAGAGATGAAGCAGATTGCAGGAAAGCAAGAAGTTACAGCATTGTTTGAAATTCAGAAGATCAACAGCCTTGAGCAAACCATCAGTTTAGTTTTAACAGGCCCTTCTTTAAAAGGGATACTTAAATCCTTCTTTAAGGATACTTAATATATCAAATAATGAGACTAAGTCTCGCCAATTTGAATTAAACTTGTCCTGATGCAATTTGTTGAGGCTCCAGTTGATCCATGCTGATATTGTCTTGATGAGTCAAGTCAAGTCACCTTTATTTATATAGCGCTTTTTACAATGCAGATTGTGTCAAAGCAGCTTTACATTGATAACTGGTACATAATAATTTTGGCTGCACAGCAGCTCTTAAAGAATAGTGTCAATGCAGGCAGATCAAAGCACTGTTGAATAAATGTCAAGAATACTGTTGAATATCAAATCTCAAGTCAAATGTCAAGTGTCAAGTCAAGTGTCCCCAAGCAAGCCATAGGTGACAGCGGCAAGGAACTCAAACTCCAACAGGTGACATCAGGTGGCAAACAAGTGGCAAAATGGAGAAAAAAACCTTGGAAGAAACCAGGCTTAGTCAGGGGGCCAGTTCTCCTCTGGTGAACAGTGCTTTGTTACGAATCAGGTTGCTATCATAGGTCTGATAGGATCGCAACAATCAAAGTATTTATTCAGTTTCATCCAGTTGAGGATCGTATTCATCACGCCGGTATGGATGGTTTGTTGAGGAACTGTGCTACTGGCTGTCGTGTCGATGAGGCCTTCACAATGGATGATCTAGTTGACGAGATCTGTGCTGATACTTCAGGGCTGCGTTGTGGTCATGTCATGGCGCCAGTCCTTGGTCTCAGCTGGATACGGCCCGGATCCGGTTGACTACAGTAAACCTTGGGATAAACAGAAAGACTAATATTAGCGTAGATGCCATTCTTTTTCTGATGTAACGAGTACATCTGATGTTATAGGAAGTGTTCCCGGTTCCGGCTGACCTAATTTATGCAGCCTAATAATCCTTTAATGGATTTGAAAATATAAATTGATAATGTGTTATGTGTATGCCAGGTTAAAGAGATGTGTTTTTAGTCTAGATTTAAACTGACAGAGTGTGTCTGCATCCCGAACAATGCTAGGAAGATTGTTCCAGAGTTTAGGTGCCAAATAGGAGAAGGATCTACCGCCTGCGGTTGATTTTGATATTCTAGGTATTATCAGCTGGCCTGAATTCTGAGATCGCAATAAACGTGAAGGACTATAATGCATTAAGAATTCGCTTAGGTAATGGGGAGCTAAACCATTTAGTGCTTTGTAAGTAATTAGCAAGATTTTAAAATCTATACGATGTTTAACAGGAAGCCAATGCAGTGATGACAGAACTGGGCTAATATGGTCATACTTCCTAGTTCTAGTAAGAACTCTAGCTGCTGCATTTTGTACGAGCTGTAGTTTATTTATCAAGCGGGAGGAACAACCACCCAGTAGAGTGTTACAGTAATCTAGCCTCGAGGTCATGAACTAACTGTTCTGCATTTTTCATTGAGAGCATATGTCGTAGTTTAGATATATTTTTAAGATGGAAGAATGCAGTTTTACAGATGCTAGTAACATGGCTTTCAAATGAAAGATTGGTATCAAAGAGCACACCCAGGTTCCTAGCTGACGACCAAGACTTAACAGAGCAGCCATCAAGTGTTAGACAGTATTCTAGGTTATTGCGTGAAGAAGTTTTCGGTCCAAAAATTACAATCTCTGTTTTTTCTGAATTTAGTAGTAGGAAATTACTGGTCATCCAGTTTTTTATAGCTATACATTCTGTTAATTTAGCGAATGGTAAGTTTCGTCAGGGCGCGAAGAATATAGAGCTGAGTATCATCAGCGTAACAATGAAAACTAATGCCATGCTTCCTAATAATATCTCCCAAGGGTAGCATGTACAGAGTGAAAAGCAACGGTCCTAGTACTGCGGTACTCCATATTGAACTTGTGATTGATATGACATCTCATCATTACTACTAAAACTGATAACGGTCAGATAAGTATGATTTGAACCATGCCAATGCAATTCCATTAATGCCAACATAGTTTTCGAGTATTTAGAAGAATATGTGATCAATAGTGTCAAATGCAGCACTAAGATCAGTAACACTAATAGAGAGATACAACCACGATCTGATAATAAGAGCAAATCATTAGTAACTCTAATGAGAGCAGTCTCAGTACTATGGTACGGTCTAAATCCTGACTGGAAATCCTCACAGATACTATTTCTTTCTAAAAGGAACATAGTTGTGATGAAACTGCCTTTCTAGTATTTTTTGACAGAAAAGTGAGATTTGAAATCGGCCTGTAATTGACTAATTCTCTAGGATCAAGTTGTGGTTTTTAATAAGAGGTTTAATAACAGCCAGCTTAAAAGTTTTGGTACGTATCCTATTGATAAAGATGAATTAACAATATTAAGAAGAGGATCTATGACCTCTGGAAGCATCTCTTTCAATAGCTTAGTCAGTATAGGGTCTAACATACATGTTGTTGATTTTGATGATTTAACAAGTTTAGACAATTCTTCCTCTCCTAAAGCAGTAAATGAATTAAATTTTTCTTCAGGGACACTACAATGCACTGTCTGACACAATACTGTAGTAGACGGTTGCATGGTTATAATTTTTTCTCTAATATTATCAATCTTGCAAGTAAAGAAGTTCATAAAGTCATTACTGCTGTGCTCTTTGGAGACATCAGAAGTTGAAGCTTTATTTCTTGTTAATTTAGCCACTGTATCAAATAAATACCTAGGCTTGTGTTTATTTCCTCTAAAGTTTTGGAAAAATAGGCAGATCTAGCAGTTTTTAAGGCCTTTCTGTACTCAATCATTCTTTCTCTCCACAAAATGCGAAATACTTCTAGTTTTGTTTTCTTCCAGCTGCGCTCCATTTTTCTAGCTGCTGATTTTAGGGCCCGAGTGTGCTCATTGTACCATGGCGTTGGATTAATTTCCTTAATCTTTTTTTAAACGCAAAGGAGCAACTGAGTCTAATGTGCTGGAAAAGACAGAGGCAATAGTTTCTGTTGCAACATCGAGGTCTTCTAAGCTGTCTGGTATGCTAAAGCGATGAAACTGATCAGGAAGATTATTTATAAAGGGAACTTTAGTGGTAGAAGTGATGGTTCTACCATATTTGTGGCAGGGAGGCAGTTTAGCCACTTTGACTAAATGTAGTATACACAAGACTAGATAATGATCTGAGATGTCGTCACTCTGCTGCAGAATGTCAACGGCATCAATATCGATTCCATGTGACAATATTAGATCTAAAGTATGATTACGACAATGAGTGGATCCTGACACGTGTTGTCTAACACCAATAGAGTTTAGAATGTCTGCCAATCTGCCAATGCCAATCCCAATGCGTCTTTTTTATTATCTACATGGATATTAAAATCACCAACAACAAGGACTTTATCTGCAGCTAGTACTAATTCTGATAGAAAATCGGCAATTTCTTTGATAAAGTCTGTATGGTGTCCTGGTGGCCTGTATACAGTAGTCAGCACAAATGTCAACTTACATAATGTTACATAAAGCACCATCACTTCGAAGGAATTATATTTGAAAGACTTCTGGCTGATACTGTACTGTATTATAAATTACAGCAACACCTCCCCCTTTGCCTTTCTGTCGAGGATTGTGTCGATAATCATAACCTTGAGGGCTAGACTCATTTAAAGTAATGTAATCGTCCGGTTTTAGCCAGGTTTCTGTCAAACACAGCACAGCTAGATTATTGTCTGTGATAATATCGTTTACAATAAGTGCTTTTGAAGAAAGTGATCTAATATTTAACAACCCAAGCTTTATCATTTGTTTATCATTATTATCTCTATTTTTTATTTGTTGAACATCAATTAAATTTTTACCATTAAATGGGTTTGGAAGTTTTTTTTTTTTTTTTTTTTTTTGTTTCGGGGTACAGACACAGTCTCTATGTGATAATATCTAGGTGTAAGAGTTTCTATGTGTTGGGATTAGTCTGTCTGCTTCCTGTCCTGGGCCCCAGTTTGTCATGTTTCAGTTCTAAGACCATATTACTAGAGAGAAGAGCAGCACCATCCCGGGACGGATGAATACCATCTCTTTTCAACAGGTCAGGTCTGCCCCAAAAACTTTTCCAATTGTCTGTGAAACCTATATTTTTCTGTGGACACCACTTAGACAGCCAGCCATTGAGTGATGATAATCTGCTAACTATCTCATCACTCCGATGAACAGGAAGAGGGCCAGAGCAAATTACTTCTCCTGACATTGTACTTGCGAGTTCACACACCTCTTTAATGTTCATTTTAGTGATCTCCGACTGGCGAAGTCGAACATCATTTGTGCTGACGTGAATAATAATTTTAGAGTATTTATGATTAACATTAGCCAGCACTTTTAAATTTGCTTTGATGTCAGGTGCTCTGGCTCCCGGCAAACATGTGACTATGGTGGCTGGTGTCACTATTTTCACGTTCCGTGTAATAGAATCGCCAATAACTAGGGCACTTTCAACAGGATTCTCAATGGGTGCGTCACTGAGTGGGGAGAACCTGTTTGATGTTCTTACTGGAACAGAAGAGTGGTGTTTTCCCTCGTCGCTGACAGAGAGAGCTATGCTGATCATGTGACAAACTGAACACGAAATAACACTGGGAGAGGATGACATGACTCACTGTGTTTGTAGACTGATCCGAGTTACCACAGCTGTTTGATGAACGCATTGAAAAAGGAGCGCGCGAGACTAATGACAAGTTAACAAGCTAGCGAGATGCAAACGCATTGTAACAGCGAATTAGATTCAAAGATTACAAGCTAGCGACATCAGATTAATGTGGTAGGCAATAATAATAATATAAGCAACAATGAATAAAAGTAAGAGATTCAATAAAAGTAAAGCCGAGTTCAGACTGCACGATTTTAGCCCCGATTTTGGCTCGCCGACAGGTTTTGAGAAATCGCCGACAAATGCCCGAAATCACAAGCAAATCGGAGCTCGTTCACGCGAGTGACAATCACGCAGTGTGAATGAGCAAAGACGCGATCTGAGAGAATCGCCGATGAGTCGCCGACACCCGTGAGATATTTGGTATTTGATATTCACCTGTGTGAAAAGTGTTCTGACTGAAAACTACATCGGCGATGACCGACAGCCAATGAGAGAGCAAGATACAGAGTAGCGGGGAGTTCGGGGAGGAGTTATAGACCACAATATCAGCAAGCATGGCTTCATACACATAAACATTACAATTCTATCAAACAGAAACAAAGCACAAACCTTTGCTTGACCATCCACAACAGCAGCACATTAAAAAGTTATGTATTTACCTCCAACTCTCATTGCAGAACACACAATCCACAGTCTCCCCAACCATTTCCTCCTCCATATTCTTCTTTTCTTTTTCTTGTTTTCACTGCAAATCAGCGCACCGGCAATTCATATTGCAAGCTTCTTGCCGGCTACCGTTTTTAATAATAATAATAACGGTCTTGCGTGATATCGCGTTGTTTCCTTGTCACATCTCGCGTGTGTTTGGCTGTGAAACGTAGTATGCATGCCAGACAGAGTTGTCGGCGATTCTTCATGCAGTGTGAAAGTCATGCAGTGTGAAACCTTCTGTCGCCGATCCATCGTGCAGTATGAACACAGCAGCGACTGAATGCTGGCCAAGATAGTCATGCAGTGTGAAAAGAACAGTGACCCGACTGCTTTGAAAATCGTGCAGTCTGAACTCGGCTTAAGAGAAAACAAAGAGAAAACAAAAGCTATACGGAGACGCAAACAACCAGTTGGATTCAGAGGATCTTTGGTGAATGGAAGGTCTAGGCCAAAGCCTGGCACAAGTTTGTGGTTCCTTAGAGGCTTCTAGCTTCTTAGCATCATCTTCACATCAGCATTTCTCAGTAAAAGAGAAGAAGAGTTTGATCTTGTGATCAGTGATTTTAAAGGGTGAAGATGTCACACCCTCTTGAGGTGAGCCAATAAGGAGTTTTCCCTTCAGAGGGAAACTTTTACGAGTCTTTGTTCTGTAGCAAGATATTAGCATAAGACATTGGATTGGATGTTTGAGAGAAGAACCTTCTAGATTCTTATAATACTAATGTGTCACAGAGTTAGTAACATAAATCACCATAGTAATATAAATCACCAAATAGGAAACGAAAGTTGGAGTCCGTAGATACCAAACATGATACCCATGTGATTTTACTTTGAAACATTAATACCAAAATAGTTCAAAAGAGAGAATTAATACATAGAATAAAACCATATAAAAGGAAAATCATGAGAGGGGAAAATTGGATACACGTTTATACATTTCTTAAGTGGTTATATATAGAATATAGGATTAAGAGGGTTTATTTGTCCTTCTCAGAAAGAATGAAGTCAGAGTCACTAGTCTCTGCAAAATTCTTTTTTATTAGTTCTTTCTTATAAAGTTCTTATCAGTTTTCCTGTGTCTTGTAACAGGACATCTAGTTCTGCCTGTGTGTTATCTACGTTTAGGATGCTAGTTGCAATCAAAAGGCATGCAGGCCCCGTAAGGTCTGGCTCCCCCACTGAGTGCTATCACCCCATCTGCACCATTTGCTCTTTACACACATTTCAAAGACACTTAGGAGACCACTAGGAGACATTTAGGAGGCCACTAGAACCATACATTGTCTATAAAACTGGATTCTTTGCCATTAATTCATTGACAACCTCGTCTAAATGAATGAACATGCATTTCCCCAGTACATCTTGTGTATTATTACTGTTTGTATATTGTTCTTTCGTATTTTGTATAGTGTTATGCATGCCTGAAAGTTGGAACTATGAGATAATGTATTTCATCTAGGACAGTGTTTCCCAACCTGTGGTCCGCGGCCCACTAGGGGGCCGCAGTGATCCTCCAGGTGGGCCACGAGATAAATTAAAATTAATTTAAATATATTACTATAATTCCTTAATTTAGTTATTAATACGTTACATTTAATACATTAAATTAATTAAAAAAAATACATTTAAAACCACAAACTCTCTCGTATGTATTCTGTGATTGTTTCGGTTCAGCCCAGGTTGTTTCTCATCGTGCTGCTGTGAAATACAGACTGAACGGTGGCTGAAAACACTGGAAAAAGAAAACGTGTGTCACTAAAAAGGTTTTGATGGATGACGATAGTAATGAAGGTAAAGACGATTACAGTGATACAGTCATGGCTTGACCAATGAGAAAGGTGTAATTCTCTGGCGGGGGATTTCCTTTGTTTGAAAGTGAGTTCATTTGCCTGGGTTTGTAGGTTTGTGTCCATTTATACTCTGATAAATAAAACAAACATACAATGCATTCTATGATATTTTGATGTCCACCAACATGTGAGTCATTAAACAAGGAGTAATTTGATAGTAAACATCTCCTAGATCAGTGGTTCCCAACCTTTTTTAGGCCAAGGCCCACCTCCTCTCTGAATCAACACCCCCCCTTGTTTGTTTGTTACCCTCATAGTGACCGAACCTGTGAGAACCATCAGTTTTGAGTAATAGTTTGACTACACGTACAGCCTGTCATTAGCTGACTGCTTACAGACCCGCCAAAACAGATACTCAAATTCTTGGTGTTCAGCAATACAAAATCTTAGCACCCTGACTAGCTGCCTCACAGCAGCTATTCACATAGCTGTTTCCCCCACACAGATAGCTTGCCACCTCAAATGAACTTGCATTTGCCATGTCTCTCCTGTGTTCCCACAAATGTGCCAGTATGCCTCAGACATCCAGCCCTGCCCCCCACCAGCACCATCTGGAGACACGGCAGAGCAGTGTGAGGGACATGCTTCAGCCTGAAGCAGCAAATGACCTGCAGTGGCAGAGGAAGGAACAACAAGACAGCGACACAAGTGGACACCCGACACCCAGCCTGAGCAACGAAGTGCTGACCAGTTTCATTATCTCCTTTGGCCCATTCTCTTGCAGGGGCACCGACAGGAGGTAAATGAACTCAAACTGCCAGTCACACAGCTCCACTCTGCTCAGCGTGAGACGACACCAGACATATACAAGGACAGCGACAGAACAGAACAACCGAAGGAGATCACTGGTCTTCAAGAGGCTCTGACCGCTGCTGGGCACTGAGAGCAGCTGGAAAATGCCACCAAGCAAGACCTTGAAAGAGAACTGTTTCACACAAAGACACTGTTAAAAACAGCTAATGTGGAACTTAAAGAGAGAGACGCTAAGGTTAAGGCCCTTAAAGGCAGTCTGCATGCAGCCAGAGCTGACGTCCAGATCTTGACTCAGCGATTCTGCAGCATTGAAGACGAGCTTAACATGGTCCAAAAAGAACTGAAACAGTCCTACCAACTGCAAACGGACCCCCTAAGAAAAGGGTACCCGCCTGAACTTTACTTTAGCAGTGCAAACTCCCCCAACCCTTCACACAGACACAAAGGGGGAGGAGCCAGAGCCCGCTGCTAAACACTTCACCAGCCCATTTCCTGGCAACCCACCAAGTTAGACTCTATCTTCTCTGGATCATTTCCAGACCAGAGGTGGGGCGCTTTCTGGCTCGGCAGTCAGAAAACATCCAATCTGACTACCGGCAGTTGAAACAAGCCATCGTCAATGAATTCTCAGACTCAGTATCTGAAAGTGGACTGATTGCTGCCCAAGACATCACACAAGGCAGACAAGAAATTCCTTACGCCTACTACCACAGACTCAGACAAGCTTACTTCGGAGCTCGCAATGAGCCTGGGATGGAGTAGGACACCAGCTACAAGAGCCTTTTCCTCCGAAATCTCCATCCGATTGTAAGTCATCATTTAGGCATTACGGCCTGCCCCCGCACAATGCCTATTCACCAACTAAGAGAGACTTGACACAGAAGGCCTTTAACAAACACCGGGCCTCATCAAAAAGGGATTGTAACACACAAGGAACTGTGAACTGCAAAACCCAGAACCCAGAGCTGGCACCAGAAGGCGCACAGCATTGCTACAATGCCAAACCCTTCTCCAAAAGGCTCCTAGCCAGCCAAGGACAGAACTGTCACCATGGCAACAGACCCAGGTACCAGACCTACCATGGGAAGAAGCCATGGATGGGAGCATCCTCATCCTGCAGCCACCGCAGGACCTCCAACAGCAGGCAGCAACAACCTCATCCCCCACGCCCTTCACACAGCAGCCAACCAGAGGCTGCACAAGGACGACTGGACATGCCTGCATCAGACCCACAGGAGCTTCTAATGCAAGTAAGAGAGCACCTGGAACAGTACTTACCTGATGAGTACTGGGAAGCACAAGCTTCTGACCACTCACACAACACCACTCAGCCTTGCTCAAGTCAGCGACGCCACGAGAGCAGAGTGACATTGCAAACTTCAGACTCCTTCTAACTGAGAACAGAGGCTACAATCACCTGCTGCCCCTCTGCCATCAGACCTAGGTGAGTCTGAAACACTCTTCACATTACAACTCCCATAACCTCCGCGTAATAATCTGGTTGGTTTGTAAAATGTAGGCTGTATGAATTGAAATCAAATGAAATTGATACCTGTGGAATTGTTCACAGACAGTATATGCAGTTCAACTAATAAAGATCTTCATCGCTGGCAAACAATAGGATGCATTTGCAGATTTGCTTTTAACCCTCTGGAGTCTGAGGCTGATTTGGGGCCTGGAGAAGTTTTGACATGCTCTGACATTTGTGCTTTTTTCAGTTCTTCATAAACATATTAATGGAAAAAGTGTCATTACACTGTATTCAGCACAAACTAGGCTACAATAATATGTGAGGAACATGTATGTACATGTTTGTGTTTTTGAAGGAATAACAAAAACTTTATTGAATAAGGCCAAAAAAAAGTAGTGAGGATTGGAGGTTGTAGACTAGAATTTTTGCTTCAGTAAAATTATGCTGCCTACTCCTTCATATAAAACAATATATTCATTAGTTTTTTGTAAGACACTTTTTGCCAAGAAACACAGTATGCGAGGAGGCGTGAATCACCACTGAAAAGGGCCACCTGGAAGGGTGAATCGTAGGCTGTGGAATATGAATTTAGGCTGTGAAAAAAATGAAAGATTAAACATACAGAAAAATATTATTACAATATAAAGTAATGGTTTTATATTTACTTTAAAATATAATGTATTTCTGTGATGCAAAGAGTCTGAATAGGCTTTTAGTTTAAAAGCATGCACATTTGGAGAAATATTGGATTCTCATATGCTTATGTCAATTTTCTATACAGAGAGTTATTTTTATTTAATATCACTGAATACTATGAGCGGGGTTCAATCCTTGAAGTCGAGGGGGCGTGTGTTTTAGTCATTCCAATTCCATAAGCATCAGCTAAAGAAACAAAACCATCTAAAATTCATCCAAGAAGAAAAACAGTAACTGTTCTTCTAGAGATCGCTAACCATGACTTTTACATCCAGATAAACACTTTTCAAGACATAAATACACGATTGAGATGATGAATGCATGTATTGCCTCTGAATTTGCGTCTGAATAGCGCTGGCTCCGTGGGCGTGGCCGCATTAGCGGATAATGAGCTGAATCACAGTCTTCTGACATGGCTCTCTTTTCATACAGATTACATAAACACAAAGGTTTTTCGATTTGACTTACATGATTTAAAACGACATCTTAACGTTTTTTTTAGACATAAGTTTAATTTTTTCTGTGATTAGTATTCACTAAGTTAGTTCATTTTCTGAGAATTATCAGATTGATTTCGTTCAGAGGGAGAGGAGAGATCACGCATCATGTTAGTTTTCTTTATTTTACAAAAAGCACAACATTTTGTTTTTACTTTGGGTGTATATAAATAAAAGAAGACATTCTATAGTTTCAATTGATATATTACTTATGTCTCTATGACAAAAAATGACGGAGTATTTGAAGTCTGTTTTTGCTGCAATGTGAAAAAAAAACTGCAAAACGCGCCGGCGCGTTTTTAGACCTCAGAGTGTTAATGACTGTAGAACCGCTGCCACTTCATCCGATGCTCCGTGTGAGAAACCACTTCAGATGATTCAGTGCATGCAGGGAACTGAAAAATCATTCAAACTGATTCGCAAACAATTTTACACAGTTTTGACATGTTTAATCAGTCTTGAACAGAATCGACTCAAAAGAGTGATTCATTTGTGAATGGGGCATCATTCATGAAAAAAGAGACTGGGCTTGGAATAAAGAGACGCGCTTGGAATAAACTATGCATTTCTTAACATGTACAGTATTGCATTAAATAAAGTAACGAGAGGAACGTCGCAGAAGAGTACTCAAGTTAAAGTACCCACATTTAAATCTACTCTTAAAAGTACAAATTTTGCGTCCAAAAGCTGATCAATGTGTCTACGCCAAACCATGTTAGTACCCACTTGTACAGTGTAAGTGGGAGGTCCAGTCTTAGACAATATTGTACCAGGTTGCCACTTTGGGTGTGATTGGCTATAATCACTAGCAAGCACATTTTGACCAGCTTGCAGGGTCCTGAGCGCAGATTGTTTCAGATTTTGGTTGCACTGCTTGGTTTGCACATGTCTGTGTAAGTCAGGTTTAAGTAAGTCTAGATGTGAGCAAAGACTTCTTCCCTGGGTGATGGAGTGAGTTCCTATAGGATAGGCCAAGAGAAAGTTTGCAATCTTTTCTTGCAGTGGTACTCTCTCCCCTTCCATGGCTTTCAGAGACTGTTTCAGGGACTGAATAAAGCGTTTGGCCAGGCCATTCATTGCAGGGTGGTAAGGAGCAGATGTAGTGTGCTTTAGCTCAGTCTCCACTTTTGGGCGGACTGAATATGGCACAGGGCATGCCTTGTGAAATTTTGGCTGCACATCACTCTCAATAGTAGGCTTTGCTTTTATGTGCTTCAATGTTCCAATGCCATCTTTGTCTTGTATAGAGTACGCGGTTACCTTGGGGGTAACTTGCATGGCTTTTATGGACTGCCAGTTGAGCCAAACACTTTCACATCCAAATAAGGGTACTTCACACTTTTTCAGCTCACAAAGGTCCAGAGTGCGCTTTTTTTCCCACATTTTAATCTGACTTTAAGTTTCCTTTGTTTACGTGACATTCAGCTGAAACCTTTCTTTGCAATTCCAGTGTGTCTTTCGTGCCTGTCTCCATAGAGATGGCGATCTCTAGTGCTCGTTTCAGAGTGAGTTCTCTCTCAGTAAGCAGCCTCTTTTGTGTGCTCTCACTGTGCAGACCGCAAACAAGTCTATCTCTAAGCATGTCAATCTCTGAGTGTGTCAGCCAACCCATCGCCGAATTGCCAGTCCTCTGCTATGTACTCCAATACAGATTCCATCTTTTTTTGATTGTTTATGAAAGAGAAAACGCTCTGCGATTATCAAGGGCTTTGGATTCAAATGCATTTGCAGCATGTCAATGATTTCTTTAAATGTTTTCTTAGCTGGGATTACTGGTGCAGTTAAACTATGCAAGAGATTGTATGTTTTCACCCCCATTACACTCAAGAGAACAGCCACTTTTCTCTCGTCCCTGATGTCATTGGCTAAACAATACATTATGTTTTATTAACGTAGTTTGGGAGGAACAAGTCAAATAAGCTACCCAATTATCACATCATCTCAACCAGCTGTCAACAATCTGTAATCAACATATCTACCCGATCAGCATGAGTACAGGCCTATATATAATCACAGTCAAACACACCTAAGGATCCTCGACAGTTTTCAGAATCCCTCCACCACCCCGTCTCCTTACACTCACTGGGTCACTTCCTAACTTGAATAAACAGTCCAAAGGCAGGCAGCAGAAAATCGTAAACGGGAATCAAACAGGTTCAGCAACAGGCAGACAATCAGAATAGAAAACGCTCAGAAATGTACACCATGGCAATACAAGACCTCGCAAAGATGGTCTGTGATGGTCTTAAATAGTCCAGTAGATGAGTAGCAGCTGGGTGTGGTGATTGGTCCAAGGTACGGGGCAGATGGGAAATGTAGTAGTGCGTGAATGTGAGTGTATGCACGTGTGCTAGTATTCGGGAGAGGGCGCCCTTTGATGGTCAGAGGAGGGAATCACGGAGTTCGTCTCTGTGACAGTAAGAAAGACACTCAGATCGGAGCTTAGCTTGAATACTTTTTTAGTTATTTACTCAATACACAACACCTCCCTTGCCTCCTCGGAGGAAATGCCCCTGATATTTTATATATATATATATATATATATATATATATATATATATATTATATATTGGGCTGAGACAATAAATCGTTGAATTGTGAATTGAGAAATGATTCTGAATCGATTCAGAGATTTTCCGAATGCATCACGATACTCTCTCGAATCGATTCTGAGCTTAGTTTTTGACAACAAATGGCACTGTGTGCTTTACAAACACCCGTACTCTGCTTACTTCCAATTCCTTACACACACCACTTGAACCATCTATAAAATAATCATTCATAAAATTCTAAAAGGTTGAAGTGAATTACAAGGTGTTTGGGCTGTACATTAACATTGTACATCTACATTAATCTCGCGTCATAAAAGCATTCTGAGGTGAAAGTACATAGCCGAACACATGAGCGCTCTCTTCTTCGTAAGCATTTGAGTGTGCAGTTAAAAACTAGCCTAGAGCGCCATCTGCTGTTATAAACTAAGCTCAGAATCGATTCAAGAGAGAATTGCAATGCATTCGGAAAATCTCAGAAACAATCTACGAATCGAGATGAATCAATTAATTGTCTCCATGATCTATATACAGTAGAGATCAAAATTAGAGAACAATATACAATTTCCTAAATTTCAAGGTCACTGCTTAGTCTTATTTGAAGTTATCCTGACAGGAGCAGAAGGGCATTTTTATATAGTATATAAAACTTAAATGAGACAATTGAAAAAGAACTCTGGTCAAAATTAAAGTACACTTTCAAATACCTTCAAATTATTGGTGTTAATCTGGCACCTGATGCTTGAGGGGGTGGGCTTAACTGTTCAAAGGGGGTACTAAGAAAAAAAATTAAGTACATAAATAACATCTTCAATATCCTAAATTTATTGCATTTTACTTTTTAAATTTTCCATTTTACCTTAAACTATACATTTACAAGGTCACATTGTAAAGTGTACACAGTAAGCACAGTAGCCTATCAATTTTGCTAAACAACATTTATTATTACCTTATCAGCTCTTTTAACAATTTCACTAGCAAGGACCATGCCACAACCATGTGGATGATTGGTTAAAGGGAGAAAGGAAGGGCAAAGATGTTATCTTCTCTGGTCAGTCTGGAGTCTTGACGGGGAGACTCAGAGTGGGGGCTTCGTCTCGGTAGGTAGTAGGCCGAGTTACTTGAAGACCCGGGTTACTACCCCCCCGGGTAGAGCCTGTGAAATTAAATAGGGGATGTTAAAAATAACATAGGATGGAGAAGGAGGGGAGGAAGGGAAGGAAGTGGGATGGATGGATGAGTTAGAAGGAAAGGAAGTGGGATGGATGGATGAGTTAGAAGGGAAGGAAGTGGGACGGATGGATGAGTTAGAAGGGAAGGAAGTGGGATGGATGGATGAGTTAGAAGGGAAGGGGTGGGTGGGATCGAGAAACTGAGACAAACAGTGCTGAGAAGGTTGGTTTGGTGTAAATATGCTGACGGAGAATGGTCTGATTGTTTGAGGCGTGGCCTTGCTCCTGAACTTTAGTTAACTTATTAACTTATTAACATTTCACTAGCAAGGACCATGCCACAACCATGCGGATAATAGACTTTATTAGAATGGAGATTGGTTGAAGGAGAAAGGAAGAGCAAGGATGTTATCTTCTCTGGTCAGGCTGATCAGGGAATCATGACGAGGGAGACTCAGAGTGGGGGCTTTGTCTCGGTAGGTAGTAGGTCAAGTTACACTTGAAGACCCCCAAAGGTTTATATGAACTGATGTGGGCTTGTACTTGGCGGAGATCATTAAGATTATTACGGATGTATGAACGGTATGCTTCAGATGACCAGCGACCCAGGACTCTGATTGTCTCATCTGAACGGGCGGCCTTTGTGGCTACTCCAATCCTGAAGGAATGAATGGAGTAATGTTCGGGAGATATGCCGGAGGTGCTGAGAATATTTTTAAGTGTTTGTTAAACCAAAATCTTCTGGCCATTTTCCTGTTTTCTGCAAGAAAGAGCGGTTCTTGAGGGGATGAATGGTTGGCATATCTGTATTGAATGTATTCCAAAAGTGGCTTGTAGGGACTGAGGAGGGAGTTGAGGCGGAAAATGTTAATGGGAAATGACTCTCCGAATTGGTCAGTTTTACTTTTCTTCAAGGTGTATATGAGAGAATCTGGAGTATGAGCAGTGATGTCTGAGAGGCTGGGATGAATGACTGGGTTAAAAGCGGAAGTTGATGGACCAAATTCCAAGCACCTCAGGAAGCCAAAAAAAGCAAGAAGGAACATGCATTATAACGTTTGGTCAATCGAAGGGCTCAAGTAGCCCGAACGTAATGTGTAGATGCATTGGCTCAGAAGGTCAGAAGTTAGTGGCAAGCGTTTAACGATTAGGGCTGGTTCTTGTTTCCGTAGACCTTTAATAAGCAAAGATACGTGAGAATGAGAAATTGATTGGCATTGAATGGAGGATGTTCAGGTTTTTAAATTGGAATGGGCATGAGTGACAAAGTTGCAGATGGACCAAACATCTGTTAGAGGAAATGGAAGTTGGTAGAAGGAGTGGTAAGCCTTGAAGCAGTTCCAACCTGTCAGGTATGCAGAGAGGGTACTCTGAGCAAGGCCATTGAGGATAGCTTCTTGTGAAGCATGTGAAAGGTCTTCCAAATGTGGATTTAGTTGAAGATGGTGGCTGAAAATGGTGGAACTGGCGTGGGATGGATGTCCGATTCTGGAGCCAAGGTTCTGAACTGAAAAGAAAAACGAGACAAAGAGTCAGCTATGCTATTGTGGTAGCCCGGAATGTGGGCTGCTTGAATGAGAAACTGGTGTTGAGCAGATATTAGTGTCAGTTTGCAAACGAATTGCATGATGGCTGGAGATCGGGATCTGCCTTTATTTATGATTTCGACTACTGCTGAATTATCTGAGCGGATGAGTATAGAATGTCTAGACCATTCGTGCCCCAAATGATGGCTGCTATGATGATGGGATACATTTCGTAAAGTGCAGATGGGGGAACATCTGACTGCTGACAAGATAGCTAAACTCAGATGGCCATTTAGAAGCGAACCAACAGCCGTTGTAGTAGCCGCCGAAGCCGATGGAAGGTGCTGCGTCTGTGTACAGCTAAATGTCTTCTGGCTGTGTGACATAGTCATTATAAAAGAACAAAATGCTGTTCCACGAAGACAGAAATTGCTGCCAGAGACGCATTTCCATTTTACAAGCTTTGTCCAGATTGACTTTGTCTTGAAGAGAGGGGATTGTTGCAGCTTTTGATAGGAGGTTGGAAAGAAAAGATTTTCCTTGTGGAATTATTCTGATGGTGTAGTTAAGGTGGCCGAGGAGGGCGCTAGCTGTTGTTTTGTGCACCTATCTGCTAGAAGATAGTTCGATAGGAGCAGTGAAATGTGCTGTATTTTTTCAGGGGGCAGAGATGCTTGATAGGAGATAGAGTCTAGGGTGATACCTAAAAACTCTATAGAGGTACATGGCCCTAAAGTTTTCTCTTTTGAAAGGGGAACGTCTAGTTCAGAAAAGACTTTGACAAGGGTAGAAAGTCCTGAGTGTGGAGGTGCGGATTGGGGTGTGATGATGAGGAAATCATCGAGTAGGTAAAGGACATAGGGAAGTCTGTGGTTATTGATAAGAATCCAACATAAAGCCTCTGAGAGTGAGTCAAAGATCTTGGGGCTGCTTCTGCAGCCGAAAGTGAGGCGCACTGCGAAATAATAATCTCCTTTCCAAAATATTCAGAAGAAGCGCCAAAATTCTGGGTTAATGGGCATGACTTTGAAAGTGCTGGTGATGTCTTCTTTTGAGAGCCATGCTCCATGGCCTGCTTTGCGGATGAGAGTGATGGCTTGATCGATGGTTGTGTATTGCATGGAGAAGTCTGGGGCGGGAACGTGTGTACCATGGGGGGGAAGAGAGGTCGATTATTAATCTCTTTTTCCCGGAGTATTTCATTGTGGCGAAGCCAATGGGACTGATGCGAAATGGAGAAAACTGAGCTTATTTGAATGGGCCTATCATGAATGCTTCTTGGACTTCTTTGGCTATTAATGACTGTTTCTGGTTCGGAAATAGCGGACTGGAGGTTATGGGAGATATGAGAAGTGTCTGGGATTATCTCTATACCTGGATGGAAACCATTTTTTAGTCCACTGATAAGGAAATCTAAGAACTCTCTATCAGGGTGGTCTAGTAAGGCAGTGGCTAGGGCTTTTACCTTAACTGGTGTGCTGAGATACTTTAATAGTCAGTCAGGTAGAGTGGTTGGGTTGTGGGGGCAAGAGTTCCTTGTGTGAGCGCCTCCGCAGAAGGAGCAGGTGTGTAGGAGTTGTAGGGAACACACCCTAGGAAGTAAAATTAGCGCAAATGAAATAATTAATTTATAGGGAATTATAAAGAGTTGTTTTGTTTACGACCAAGCAACTGAGTCGTCTAGCATTCATTTGCTCGAGCCGTAGGCTAATAAGCTTGGATATAAATATACAACAATCGTAAAAACACTGATTAGAGCACGGTAACTTTTAAGATCGACAGTCTAAGACATTAAATTTTAGAAGCACATAATACAAGACACTTTCTTTTTTAAAAAATCTACAAGAGACTTTATTTATTCTAACACAAACTAATCTAACACAAACACATGTACACACACACACATTCATACGCGTTGCAGTAAAACAAGAAATGAGAGAGAAAGAGTTTTAAGAGAGAGAGAGTGATATGATGAACAGAATTCCTAGCAAAATATGATCTGACCTGAACGAACCATGAATCATTAATTTAAATGCACCAGTTCAGTTTTTTTAGAACCTGGAGGCACTGGCTTGAGTCGACTTAAACGTGCATCTTCTCGTCGGAGTGCAGGGAAGGGTTTTCCAAGTCAATGATTTGTCTTTTCAGGTCCAGATGGTACTTAGGTAAAACCCAATCACGTTTGAGCTTGCTGGAAAGATGAAAGGAAGTCTCTTTGTCGCTGGAGTTAAAGTTGAAGCGGCAAAAGTCGTTGGTTGAACTTTGCGGAAAAACTTAGAACACAAGACTTTCAGCGGAAAAGAAAATTAAGTAAAAGAAAAGCAAGGTGAGTGAAAGTTGGATGGCTTGACTGAGCTGCTTGTCTGTTCTTCTTGTTACTCCATGGTTACTAGTTGTTCTGCTTACTCTGGTCTTTGCTGATCAGTTCTTTCTTCTAGTTCTCTTTGTCTTTGTCTTGGTTCTCTTGTCTCAAGAGCGTAGTTTAGAACCCATGTGCAGTTTAATGATCATAATCCAAAGTACAAACGTGAACAAGAACAGAGACATGGCTTGACATGGCTTGACATAGCTTGACATGACTCTACATAAACATTAACACTCACCATAGTGGGTTACATACAACAAAGCTAGACAAGATTACAATGGAACATGAGGGCTATTTATACAGGGAGACTAATGACAAAACAAGGAACACCTGTGAACAATGAAGACAGAGGACCAATAGCGAGACAGAACTGAAATCACATGACAATGACAACCAATCAGAACATGACACATGAGACAGGGGAAGCACATGACATGAACACATGAGGGCAATGGAAATCACATGACACAAAACATATGGCAAAACAAACAAAGCATAACTATGAAAACAAACCATAAACTGTGAACATGAAACAAAACCAAAACAAGACATGACATAACATGACATGAATACTGATGTTTTGCATGATGAGGAGGGTTGAGAGTGGAGGGGGTTAAGAGTGGAGGGGGTTAATTACGGTGCATGCTGAAGCTGGATGTGACGGGGCTCCACATAGCTCGCAGGAGAGTGAAGGGCTGTGAAGATGCAGGATAGATTAGTTGTAAATAAAGAAGGAAAAGGAGGGGGTTGAAAAAGTCCATCAAGAGGTACAGTTCCTGGGTTTACTGCACAAGAGACTTGATTTGGGTTGGTTGGTAGAGAGAAACTAGAAATAACAGGAGCCAAGCTGGTGTTAATGGCAGAAGGAAGGGTAGAGGGATGGATGGTGGGATGAAAGGATGAATATCCATGAGGATTCTGAGCTGTTTGTGAGCATAAAGATGAAAAAAAGGATGTAATGATGCGGGATAGATCTGAGGTAGAAGGAGCAGATGTTGATGGAAGTTGAGCTTGGTCTCCACTAGGTGGCGCACACGCCATTACCTGAGGCTGTTTGTGGAGGCTGCGTAGCGACGTCACAAGTGACGATGGGTGGATCGCGTGCGGATGCCGGAAGCGTTGAGGGCTCAGAGTTTAAAGTTACTGAAATGTTGTATTAAAGTAAAGTTACTGGTGGATGCTGTATAAAGCTGAAATAATCTTGATTTATTGTCAGAGCGACTGAAGTGGATACCTTTATCCTTAAGAGCTCGCTGAAGGCGAACAACGGTCCAATTCTTAATGTTAGTCTCTGATCTGGGAGACGTACCGTGAGTACGCTGAGGAGGACTGCAGGTGGATGGATGTGAAAGACGCTGTTGACGAGGAGAACGATCGCGCCGGCTTCCATGTCTGTGGTGGCTGTGGCGATCGCGTGTGGCAGTTCTTGTGTGCGAAGAAGAGTGTTCCTGAGATCGAGACGGAGTTGGGGAAATCTCCGTTGAGGAACTATGGTGTGACTTGTGGATTGTTGTGAAGACCTTCTCTGTGAAGGAGGATTTAATCAGAATAAATCATCATCTGATTCAGAGTCAGAGGGATTGATCTGCAGCTCGGGGATCCATGGTGAGTCCATTGACAAACTGAGACAAACGGTGCTGAGAAGGTTGGTTTGGCGTAAATATGCTGACGGAGAATGGTCTGATTGGTTGAGGCGTGGCCTTGCTCCTGAACTTTAGTTAACTTATTAACTTCATTTATTGAAACTCGTTGACTACAGTCCCATAGACATATAGGTGTACATACATCTATGTATACTGCAGTACAACATGGAAAAGAGTGCAGGGTGTCGGGTGACGTGTTTTCAGAAGTTGAACTTCACACTGCGTTTTAAAACGCAGCGCGAGAAACTAAAAAAGCAGACAAGATGTGGTCAAACATCTTAACGCATTAATCTATATGTTTAGATCAAGAACGACATTTTCTCTATATTTTTTTCTTCACCACTAGACTAGCAAGGGCAAACAAAGCACAAGAATTTATATTAAAATCTATATTATTTGATGTTTATAATTGTCACAGTTCCCGTCACTCCCGAACTCCATTTCCCATGATCCTTCCCGGTCCACACACCTGCACTCACTTCTTTATCAACTCTCCTCATCACGGATTCCCTGCACCTGAACTTCATCTCCAGCACTCCCTTTATATTGACTCACTTTTCCTGCACTCCTTTGTCAGTCCTTAATGTTATTTCATGTTGGTTTATGTTGCTTGATGTTAAGTTTGAAGATTAAACTTATTGCTGCTGATGTTTGTTCCTGCATCATCTCTTGCTTGCAACTACATCTGTGACAATAATGTGAGTGAATATTTAAAAAGATCATAGCTACTCACTAATAGCAGCTTACAAGAGGAAAATATCTCTGTTGTTATCTTCTGAACTATTCCGAGATGTGTCTAAAGTCTGCGGTCTTTTGCTTCATATTTCATTGCACTCCAATATGATGGCTGTTAACGAGGCACTTGATCGCTATTCCTAACACGTACATCGTACCTGAACATGTAATGACTCCTCCCCCAGTAAAACAATTGTTTATAAGCACATTTACAACATTTATTAACACTTATTTTATTTTTTAGGTTTTAATGAAAGTGAAAATGAAAGTGAAAAAAGTGAAAGTGAGTAAAAAAACAGGAAAATCATTAGGAAATCATTGGGAGGGCTGTGCCGGTGCTAAGCACATTTCTTGTGGGGCTATAGCCCCTGCTAGCCCCGGCCTAGCGCCGCCACTGTTTCCCTGTGATTTCTTGCACTGCACATAAGAGAGAGAGAGAGACATTTCTGATGTACGTTAAACTATGTCATTAACACGGCTGGACTGGGACAAAAAATCAGCCCTGGCATTTTTGGTCCAGGCAGCCCACCACTACGATCCAGAATCGGCCCAGTCGGACACCACACATACTATATATACACTGTTGTTCAAAAAAAAAAAAAAAAAACACACACACACTCAGAGAGAGAATGAGACAAATAACATAAACATGGCTTTAAGGTTTTAAGTTGGGTCTCACAGTAGTATTCGGTTAAGAAATACAACAGAAATTAAATAATCAAATGTAAAATAACACTTGATAGACTTCATTGTAAAAATTTAATACAGATTAGTGCTTACAATTAAAGTTACAAAAGTTATTCAGTCAAAAGCAGCGAGTGATTTCATTTGTCTTTTGTTCTTTGATTAACATGACATACAGCAACAGGAATATTAGGCTGTTGTCACTTTAAGAGCTTATCATCATTATTATTATTATTATTATTTTACCTTTATTTATATAGCGCTTTTTACAATGCAGAATGTGTCAAAGCAGCTTTACAGTGATAACTGGTAAATAATTTTGGCTTCACAGCAGCTCTTAACCCCTTATCAGTCACCCCCACTTTTGGCCAGGTAGTAAAAAATGACATACCCAAAATAAAATGGTTGCTGCTAACAAGTCCTCCGGATTACTCTAGCAATTACTAATAGAGAGATAAAAAAGCTCAAACACAATGGATATTTTTTATTTTTTTTCCATAATAATTGTTTATGAAAATGAAAAATGCAAAAGGCAGATACATAGGGGCCTGGAAACATAAGCAAACTAAAGCCATATGTCTAATCTAGTGTTTCTCAACGGGGGCGTTCAGAGAACGGGGGCATTCAGGTGTTCTTGGGGGGCGTTCACGAGTTTACACCAAAGATCCAGGCAAGACAAGATTAAACTTGTAATTACTTGCAAAAGAATTGCCTACAAAATTCTAAAATCTGCCAGTTTAACGCAACATGTAAGCTAGGCTATGTATCGTTTATTTTGCAACGATTATTTTTCCAGTCATAGACCAGCGCTGACAAGAATTCACGTAGGCCTACACAAAAATGTGTTTCGTGCTGACAACTATCCGGTGGTGGCTAGAATCCAGAGCTGACTAGAACCACGCAGCGGAGGAATGGAAAGTTGAGCCTTTAAAAAAGTATTGACTTAAGAACCACTTATATTTTCAAATATTTTCAATAAATCATGTTCTCATGTTCCGGTGACGAATTTTAAAATGAATGAAACTAAATTCTATTTATAAAGGTAAAACTTTTACATTTTTAATGCCTAATGCAAAATGTTTTCTTTGTTCACAAAGTAATTTACTGGGCATTATTGTTAACTCGCAAGACTGTAAGGAGAAAATGACAATTTGATGGATAATTAATTTAAATATATTCTGTAATCACATTTAGGTAATTTCGCCGTCACATCTGAGCGCAAAACGCTGCTTGGATACTTTCAAGATAGGCTAGTTAAAAATAATTAATAATACAATAATAATTTAATCTAATTTTTCATATGTGTTTATTCTTGTTAGAAGATTTTTTTTTTTTTTACTGATTATGGACACAAATTAATCATGACAAACCAAATAAATTTGAATTGAATTAATTATACCATTGATGATAACAAGCTGATATCAAGGTATTTAAGCCTATAATTATAACATAATTTTTCATGAAAAAATCATGATTGTATTTATTTTTTTCGAAATGTAAGCAGCTTCTTGCAATACTCTCCTAAATGCATAATAATTTCACACATTAGTGCTGAAATGACCGTATAGTCTACAGTATATGGTCGTTTTTACTGTCCAATGACAGCCCATACTCTGAGTGGCATGGGACAGAGTCGGAAGTTGATTTGTTGCCCCTACGAGTTTATAATAGCATATTTTAACTATATTTTCAAATGGATAGCAAAAAAAAAAAAAAAAAAAACTCTCAAATTGTTTTTAAATGCTGGCTTTATTAAACTATGTTTTAAAGATGTCAATAAACAGTCTCATATGTCTATTTATTTTTAATATAGGCCTACTATATTTATTAATTTATTGTTCTATTTTATTTAGCATTTTTACATTTATCATGAATAATCAAACATTTAACATAAAAGAAGTATTGCACAACAATTTTAAATGTCTACTCATTTGTCCTTTTAAAAATAATTTATTAATTTACATTTTTATGTTTTAATTAAATTGATTTATGCTATTCCTTATTCTTTCGGTTTATAAGGTATCACAACAAATCTTGCATTCCTATTCTTCCATTCATAATATAATAGCCATGATAATGTCAGAATTATCAAAGAAATTCAATAGGCAGACGAAGATTATCTTGAGTTTTGCGTTAGTTCAAATGCGCGTGATGGAAACCATTTATTGGCATACTCATGGTGTGTAGTGACCATTTGTGCATAAAACACCATGGTATTATGCATTAGGCCCAACAAAGTCTGACGAACAGCCCTCGACATAGAAATCAGATGGTTAAACTCGTAGTTATTTTGCACGTGAGCGCGTTCATGTGGAGACTGCCAGTGTATGGGCATACGCATTTAACGTACTCGGTTACTAACGTAACCTCGGTTCCCTGAGATACGGAACGAGTACTGCATATGGGGAAAGGTCTCCCTTTTTCCCCACTGCTGAAGCCTTTTTCAGTAACGCAGTGTAACTGCATCGTCATTGGTTCACTCATAGACAAGTTGTTGAACCAATGACGGCGCGGCATAGCTGCGCGGCCTATGGCGACAAAGCGCGCGAATATTCCCGCCGAAATGGGCGGGGTTAGGGGCTATATAAGCAGCCGTTTCGCCATAGGATTTCAGTGTAATCGACTGAAGCGACGACCCTGAAGCCGCAGCATCGTGGCACGGCAAGTGACGCAGTACTCGTTCCGTATCTCAGGGAACCAAGGTTACGTTAGTAACCGAGTACGTTCCCTTTCGATACTTCACTCGTACTGCGTATGGGGAATGAATTCAACCACGCCATGCCATGGCTGGGAACGATATAGCCTGTATTTGGACACATGGGAGGGGGTCCAAAGAGACAAGCGAGAAGGCAAAGCCTTAACCCAACCCTAGTTACACTTAAGGAAATAATTCCTGGGGTTGTGTGAGGCGGAACTCACCAGAGGCCGCTTAATCACACTGAAAGAACCCGAGCTTGCAAGGTCGGAACATCGAGATGATAGAATCTGACAAAAGTGGACGGCGAAGACCAGCCGGCCGCCTCACAGATGTCTTGAATGGAAACTCCGTTGGACCAAGCCCACGAGGAAGCCATTCCTCTAGTGGAGTGGGCCCTGACTCCTATGGGGCAGTCTGCACCCAGTGAGGAGTAGCACAGGTTAATAGCGTCCACTATCCAACGGGAAAGGCGCTGTTTTGAGACCGGAGACCCCTTGGTGCGGCCACCAAAACAAACAAAGAGCTGATCCGACTGCCTAAAAGGCTGCGATCGCTCCACATAGGTCCTCAATGCCCTGACTGGGCAGAATAGCTCCAGCTCTCGTTCATCTGCCGAGGGAGGAAGAGCAGAAAGCGAGATGACCTGAGCTCTAAACGGGGTTGAGAGCACCTTAGGAACATAGCCATGCCTAGGTTTCAGAACGACCTTTGAGTCTCCAGGCCCAAATTCAAGGCATGCAGGGCTCACAGAGAGGGCCTGCAAATCGCCAACGCGCTTAACCGATGCCAGTGCTAACAGCAGAGCGGTCTTTAGCGATAGGGGCCTGAGATCGGCTGAACCCATTGGCTCAAAGGGGGTTCCCTTTAAGGCCCTGAGGACCAGTGAGAGGTCCCAAGTGGGAACGGTGAGGGGGCGAGGAGGATTCAATCGCCTAGCACCCCTCAGGAAACGGATTACAAGGCCGTTACGTCCCACTGATTGGCCAGCAATGGGAGCATGGAAGGCCGCAATGGCTGCTACGTAAACCTTAAGAGTAGAAGGGGTGCGCCCCATTTCCAAGCGTTCTTGGAGGAAAGACAGTATGAAGGATACGTCACTCTCCACAGGGTCTATGTTGCGTGAGGAACACCAATCAACAAAGACAGACCATTTCTGGTCATAGAGGCGTCTCGTGGACGGGGCTCTAGCCTGAGAAATGGTATTTAGGACGTCCCCTGGGAGGCTGGCCGGCTCCCATCGAGGGACCAGAGGTGCAGAGCCCAAAGCTCCGGCTGTGGATGCCAGATCGTTCTGTTTGCCTGAGAGAGGAGGTCCCGCCTCAGGGGAATTGGCCACGGGGCTCTCAGGGAGAGCTTGAACAGCTCCGAGGACCAAACCTGGTTCCTCCAGGCCAGAGCATCGACTTCCTTCGAGAAAAATGTTGGGCAGTGAGAGTTGTCTTCTGAGGCGAAGAGGTCTATCTCTGCCCTCCCGAAGAACTCCCAAATCTTGAGGACTACTTGGGGGTGGAGCATCCACTCGTCGGAGGGGATGTTGCTCCGTGACAACATGTCTGCGCCCAGATTGTTCCTGCCAGGAACATGAGTCGCTCTGAGCGACTGAAGCCTCGGAAGAGCCCATTCCAGAAGACATTTCGCCAGAGCGCATAAGCGGCTGGACGAGAGACCGCCCTGGTGGTTTAAATATGACACCACTGTCATACTGTCCGATCGGACTAGAACATGACGTCCTGTCAAGTGAGCCTGAAAAGACTGAAGGGCCTTCATCACTGCTAGCATCTCTAGACAGTTGATGTGTAGAAGGCTTTCCTCGTGACTCCACGAGCCGAAGGCCGGTCTGCCCTCGCACACAGCGCCCTAACCCGAGTTGGAAGCGTCCGTTGAGAGCACCGTCCTTCGTGAGACCGCCTGTAAGGGTACTCCGCGCTTGAACCACATAGGGTCCATCCAAGGTTTCAGGGCTAGAAGACAGGCCTGATTGACTTTGAGACATAAGCGGCCGTGCCGCCAGGCGCTGGGAGGAACCCGGAACTTCAACCAGTACTGAAGAGGCCGCATCCGAAGAAGGCCGAGCTGCAGCACCGGGGAGGCGGAAGCCATGAGCCCTAGTAGCCTCTGGAAAAACTTCAGAGGGAGACAGGCTTTGTTCTTGATTGAGGCCGTGAGCTGCTGAATCGCTAGAGCACGCTCCGGCGAGACTACTGCCGTCATACGGACTGAGTCGAAAAACGAGATTCGCTGGGTGGGGCACAGCGAGCTCTTGGCTAAGTTGACCCTGAGACCCAGACATTGTAAATGGCTGAGGAGCACGGATCTGTGGTGTTCCAGCTCGGCTCGCGAACGGGCTAGAATGAGCCAGTCGTCGAGATAATTTAGGACCCGGATTCCCATCTGCCTCAGAGGGGAAAGCGCCACATCCATGCACTTGTTGAAAGTGCGAGGAGCCAGAGACAGCCCGAAGGGCAGGACCGTATATTGGTACGCCACTCCCTCGTATGCGAATCTCAAGAATCGTCTGTGACGGGGGGCTATCTGGATGTGAAAATACGCATCCTTCAGGTCCAGCGAGCAGAACCAGTCCTCGGGGCAAATGTGCGCGAGGATCTGTTTCAGCGTCAGCATTTTGAACTTCCGTCTCATGAGGGAGTGATTCAAAAGTCTGAGGTCTAGAATGGGTCTGAGACCACCATCCTTCTTGGGGACCAGAAAGTAGCGGCTGTAAAAGCCTGACTCGCTCTCTGTCGGGGAAACTTTTCCACAGCTCCCTTTCTTAGCAACGTCATAACTTCGGCTCGGAGGACATGCGCGTCGTCCGGATTGACCGAGGTTTGAAAGCACCCGCTGAAGCGAGGGGGCCGTCGTGCAAACTGGAGCGAGTAGCCCTGGGTTACGATCCCCATAACCCATTCTGACACATCGGGGATGGCCTGCCAGGCCTCGGCCCGAGTGGCAAGGGGTTGAATGATATCGGGTGACAGACTGCCGTTGAGGGGGTCGTACACCGAGAGGGGTGGAAGAGGAAATTTGCTCTTTTTTAGATGAGGTAAAAATATTGTTCGCCGTGAAAACGGCGTTTGGAGTGGGCGCAACAGGTGTGGGCCCAGCTGTCACTTGGAGCATGTTTCCCACGCCCGGAATTAAACGAGGCGGAGGGGAAATTACTTGTGGGAGCTTTTGGGGCTGACCGGTCGCAACGGGACGATCCCCCATCCTCTTCCTTCCTGAAGAATCAGGACGACTTCGGAGGCACCGGGTCCAGCACAATCTTGGGCCGGAGTCCCTGGCGTCTCGGGAAGGGAGGGCGCTTCGCAGGGCGCCGGCGCCGCCTGTGTTGCGGGTGGAGCTGGCTTGTTCTGCTGAGCCGGCACAGTCCTGGGGCGGCTGGACGCAGAAGCAGAGCTGGAGCGCTTCGGCAAGAAATGCCTCATAGCCTGAGACGATTTCTGCGCAGCAGTAAAGCGCTCGGTGAAGCCGTCCACTGCAGGCCCGAAGAGACCAGAGGGAGAGACCGGGGCGTCTAAGAAGGCCGTCTTGTCCAGGTCCTTGATCTCCGTTAGGTTGAGCCACAGGTGGCGCTCCAACACTACCAGGCTGGCCATGGAACGCCCGATGGCCTGGGCCGTGGCCTTCGTGGCTCGCAGGGCAAGGTCGGTGGCGCTGCGAAGGTCCTTGAAAGCCGACGCGTCAATTCCAGACTCGTCCAGCGAGTGGAGGAGTTTGGCCTGGAAGACTTGAAATATGGCCATTGTATGGAGCGCGGAGGCAGCCTGGCCCGCCGAGGTGTAAGCCCGTCCAGCCAAAGTAGAGGTGGTCCGACAGGGCTTGGAAGGAAGGGCCCTCTTAGTCTTCCATCCCACAGCCGCGGGAGGGCAGAGGTGAGCAGCCACCGCTTCGTCTAGGGGTGGCAGGTGCTCGTATCCCTTCTCTTCGGCGCCGTCGACGGCGGTGAGGGCGGAGCGGTGCGTTGTGTGAAGGCGGGCGGAATACGGAGCGCGCCACGACTTCGTGAGCTCCTCGTGGACCTCAGGAAAAAAGGGCGCTGAGCGCTGGCGAGGTGCTTGGCGGCGGCCTGGCAGGAACCACTCGTCCAGGCGGCTGCGAGACGGCTCCTCTGGAGGGGCCCACTCGAGGTCCAGCTCTTCCACGGCTCTGGACAGGATGTGGAAAAGCTCGGCATCCATGCCCTGGCCGTGCTCAATGGGCTCCAAGGGAGGTGGGGGAGCAGGGTCATCCGGCTCGCCAGCCCATCCTTCCACTTCGGAAGCCGCAAGTGACATGGAGTCATCCTGCTCGTCGTCTGTTCCTCCGAATGAGACGAGGTCACTTGCTTCGGCAGAGGGACGCTGCTCAGGGCGAGAGAACAAGACGGGAGAGGGTTCCCTCGGAGGAGAAGGCGAGGCACGCGGGGGCTGGGCCGGCGTGAGCTCGCCTAACTCCGGGCGCTGAGTCGCTCTACCCCGCTGTCTCTTCCTGGCCGGTTCGCGGGAGGAAGGAGACGGGGGGCGCGAGCGGCGAGATCGCCCTCCGTGAAGAAAGGCGACCCGCGAGCGCAGGGAACTGAGACTCATGCACTCGCAGTGCGGGCATGAGTCTCCAGCGAGCGCGCCGTCCGCATGGGGCTTGCCCAGGCAGGCGACGCACTCGGAGTGACCGTCGCTATTGTGCAGGGAGCTTCTTCGGCTTCAGGCGGAGATCAGCGAAGAGAAGTAGAGGTCGTCGCTGAAGGAGAAAACACTGAAATCCTATGGCGAAACGCCTGCTTATATAGCCCCTAACCCCGCCCATTTTGGCGGGAATATTCGCGCGCTTTGTCGCCATAGGCCGCGCAGCTATGCCGCGCCATCATTGGTTCAACAACTTGTCTATGAGTGAACCAATGACGATGCAGTTACACTGCGTTATTGAAAAAGGCTTCAGCAGCGGGGAAAAAGGGAGACCTTTCCCCATACGCAGTACGAGTGAAGTATCGAAAGGGAACCAGTATTTCATCAGTTCTTCTGCATCTCCTCACAGCATTTCAATAAAACGATATCCAACAACACAAATAGCTCTCTCAGTAGTCACAAGTTCCCTTCATAATGCAAAGCATGCGACTTGCACGCTTAAGTTTAAGTTTCAGAAAACATCGTCATCGAAGTTTATATGTCTATGTAATTATATAATTTATATGTATTCTTTATATCACAGGTTTTCAAACCCTGTGTCACGAGACTAAAAAAATGGGTTGGCATTTTCATAAAAGCATAGTCTAAAATGAATAAATAAACAAAATATATTTTACTTAATTGATTAACAAAGCGAAAGAAAAAATTGTGCCCAATAGTAGCCTATATACTGCTGAGTTTGATTCATTTTTGTGAGGCGCGGCGCCCCACAAACAAGTTCAAGGAAAGGAAACAGATGGCAAAAAGGCCATCCTGTTTTCTTTATTTTGCAAAAGCACAATGTTCGTTTTTAGTGTGAGTGTTTAAAATTAAACTTCGCAGTATCGAATAATGTCTTACTCATATCTGTAAATTACGGAGTATGTTTCTGCTGGTATAAGGAATCAGTTGAAGTGATCGCGCCGGTGCCTCGCGTGCGCACTCAACATATTCATTGCAAACTTGACATCGCAGCCTGTTCATTATCAAAATAAAATACAGTCAGCCAAACATACAAAAAATTACACTGCTCATTTTAAATACTCCGTAGTATCCTATCTGTGCCGTTCAGCGTGACACAAACACATTTTTGCTCATGTGAAGAGGAAGATTTTTTTCGTTGATATTGAAACGGGAGTGAAGCACAAATCCTATTTGACATAATAAATAAAAGTTCAGCATCCAAATACATTGCTAATATGGAAACATTTGAATTCGTGCCAAACGAGAGGCTGCTCGAGAACACCGGTTTTTACTTTCAGTTTCACTTCAAATTAATTTGTTTGGGCTTGTTTATAGCTGCTTATAAGTTTTTATTCTTGTTTTGTATATGTATATTATATATTTTAGTATTCTTATGCTTGGCTTGACTTGGTTTGGTCGCGTCAATTAAAACAAACAAACAAAAAAAAGTCGTTCTAAAAACAGCCACTGCTTTATATGTTGCTTATGTTTTGGAAAACACAAAACACGGCATGGACCACTTTTGGTGTTATATGAGAGGGGGATCCCCCAAATGAGGTGCCGGATCAGATTTCAGAGGTTCCGGTTCCAGCATGTCCCGGCACAAATTAAGGGCTGCCTGCCACTGTTCAGTCAAATCAAATCTGTTATTTGGCTTTCAGTGACATGCTTTTTAATTATGAAAGCTGCAGTCCGTAACTTTTGGAGCTCTAGCGGTAAATAAACAAAATTGCAGGCGTCTTGGTACTGCAGGTAGCCTACTGTACTCCGCAGCGGTGCCGACTCAAACCAGTCTAATAGTCCCAATATAAAACTCTTATGTGTGTTGTAGTGATTCAGGATAAGACAAAAACACGGTTTGGAAAATGGATTTATGATGTAGGCAGCTCACCGATTATATAAATTTGGTAGCCTACATTTTAAATACAAAAAAGTTATGGATTTAATATTAATAATAATAAGAAGAAGAAGAAGAAGAAGAAAACACAGATGTGAATTATACATAATTATTATTATTAATACAGAATAATAAGCATACTTTCAATAAAGACATTTATCCTTTTTGTGTTTGTGTGTGTGTTTAGGGGGCGGTAAAGGACCTGGATAATGGATAGGGGGCGCTGGCCCAAAAAAGGTTGAGAACCACTGGTCTAATCAATATATGTTTAAAATTTGAAGGTGATACAAGCAAAAATTATTTTTTTACAACCATTTTTTCAGTGCATGTCTAGGCACCTTTCCAAAAAGGCCACTTGGAGATGCCAAAGGGACACTTGGTAACCACCTTTTACTGTGAAGTATAAGAAGTCTATTTGATCATTTTCATACATTTTATCATTCCAATATGACAAAGCACAATTTATATACTATATCTGGTATATTTTTTTTTCCTCTTAAAAGTTTAGAAAAATGCAATCCAAGGATCATTTACATACAGCAATATACAGCCATACACCCTGTTGTTGCCCTGATGGCACATTTACACAATCGTAAATTTTATATTCAAATTCCAAGGATCATTTACATACAGCAACATATAGCCATACCCACCCTGTTGTTGCCCTGATGGCAGATTTACATCAGTTTACAATTTTTCTATTCAAATGCAAAGGATCATTTACATACAGCAATATACAGCCATACCCAACCTGTTGTTGCCCTGATGGCAGATTTACATCAGTTTACAAACACAAAGGATCATTTACACAAAGCAATTTACCATCATACCCACTCTATTGTTACCCTTATTGAACATTTACACCAGCAGCTAATGACCAAGACTGCAATCAAGACGCTAGATACAGCACTCTCCTCCGAATAATCCACATTTTCTTCATCACTGCTTCGCATAAGTTCTTCCAATGCAGAAACAGGAGAAAACAACTTCTGTGCACGACGCTGATCCATGGCTGGCGAATGCTAGCAGTGCGAGTGCTAGTGGCCAGCAGGTGTGTCTCTTATATTTGCGTCACGCCAGCGGGCGTGCGCTATTTTTCCTGGAAGCAAATTGTAACGCACACTAAACAACAATGTATTACACGCGAGATTATGCAAATCAACACATTGGCGTAATCGTTATTGCATAGGCTAACGTTACATGACAACACAATAGTTTGCCATTGCTGTGTTTTTACTTTTTTTCCCACTTATGTTTGCCTGTGCGTAATCACACGTCACTGAAAGCACCAGTCCACTTTTTTTTTATACATGTATATGTGTCCAGTTTTTCATCTGACATCTTCTGTGCTGTTCTCATTCATTTACAGACACTCTACTAAATACAGTGATAAGTTATATTTCATTGAATAAAGCGCTAGATGTGGACAGTTCGTTGAATAAACATGACAGCGCACCCGTGAATAGCGCTTACAGGATGTAAACAATAGAAGTTATATCGATTTTTATACCAGTTTGCATGCTTTTGGACAAATATTTACTATGGAAATCGTGTACTGGACTCTTCCCATGGAAAAAACATCGATGTCACCATTATACTGCCAAACATTACAGTTCCACGACACAAAAAGGTAAGGACGCCCCCTCCCTTTTGTTGTCTTAGGAAATTGTTCACGGTCATACAGAATAACAAAAAACTACTATAAAGTTATCTTGATTGTATAATGCTTGTACAGGTTGAATCAGCATTCTTGTATCTTTCACACAACTTGATAAATTTAACTCAACTTGATCATTTTACTTGATAAAATGTATTGTAAACAAGCGATCAATGTAAACAATGTCACACGTGAGGCCGTCGCCAATCCTTGAACGTAAAGGGGTTAAAGAAAATGGTGTCATTATCCAGCTTAAGTAAATTCAGTATTGATTCATCCCTGTTGTAATAATCAATAGTTATTCATTTAGTTAATTTATCTATATATCAGCACTGGAGAAAACAGTGATGTCATCGTCCAGCTCAGTTCAATTCGCATAAAAGGGTGTCGATGCAGGCAGATCAAAACATTGTTTAATATCAAATGTCAAGTGTGCCCAACTAAGCAAGCCAAAGGCGACAGCGGCAAGAAACCCAAAACTCAAACAGGTGACATCAGGTGAAAAACAGGTGTTAAAAATGGAGAAAAGAAAAAACCTTGGGAGAAACCAGGCTCAGTTGGGGGGCCAGTTCTCTTCTGGCCCACAGCAAACAGTGCATGATTATGATTCAGGCAGCTTTCATAAGTCTTATTTGGATTGCAACAGTCAAAGTATTTATTCCAGTTCCATCTAGTTGAGGATCGTATTCATCACGCCGGTATGGGACAGTTTGTTGAGGATCTGTGCAACTGGCCGTCATGTCGGTGTGGCCTTCACAGGGAATGATCTAGTTGACACAATCTCTGCTGATACTTAAGGGCTGCATTGTCGTCATCTCTAGGCGCTGGTCCTCGATTTCACCTGGATATGGCCCAGATCCAGCTGACTACAGTAAACTTTGAGATAAACAGAGAGACTAATATTTGCGTAGATGCCATTCTTCTTCTGATGTGATGAGTACATCTGGTGTTATAGAAAGTGTTCCAGTTCCAGCTGACTAATTTATGCAGCCTAACAATCCTTTAATGGATTTGAAAACATAAACTGATAATGTGTTATGTGTATGTCAGGTTAAAGAGATGCGTTTTTAGTCTAGATTTAAACTGACAGAGTGTGTCTGCATCCCGAACAATGCTAGGAAGATTGTTCCAGAGTTTAGGTGCCAAATAGGAAAAGGATCTACTGCCTGCGGTTGATTTTGATATTCTAGGTATTGTCAATTGGCTAGAATTCTGAGATCGCAATAGACGTGAAGGACTATAATGCATTAAGTGCTCGCTCAGGTACTGGGGAGCTAAACCATTTAGTGCTTTGTAAGTAATTAGCAAGATTTTAAATCTATATGATGCTTAACAGGGAGCCAATGCAGTGTTGACAGAACCGGGCTGATATGGTCATACTTCCTGGTTCAAGTAAGAACTCTAGCAGCTGCATTTTGTACAAGCTGAAGTTTGTTTATCAAGAGAGCAGGGCAACCACCCAGTAGAGCCTTACAGTAATCTAGCCTTGAGGTCATGAACGCATGAACTAACTGTTCCGCATTTGTCATTGAGAGCATATGTCATAGTTTAGATATATTTTTAAGAAGGAACAATATGGTTTTACAAATGCTAGAAATGTGGCTTTTAAATGAGAGATTGGTATCAAAGAGCACACCCAGGTTCCAAACTGACGACAAAGACTTAACAGAGCAGCCATCAAGTGTTAGAGAGTATTCTAGGTTATTATGTGCAGAAGTCTTTGGTCCAATAATTAGAATGTTTTTTTCTGAATTTAGTTGTAGAAAATTACTGGTCATCCAATTTTTTATATCAGCTATGCATTCCATTAATTTTGTGAATTGGTAAGTTTCGTCAAGGTGCGAAGAAATATAGAGCTGAGTATCATCAGCGTAACAGTGAAAACTAATGCCATGCTTCCTAATGATATCTCCCAAGGGTAGCATGTACAGAGTGAAAAACAACGGTCCTAGTACTGAGTCTTGTGGTACTCCATATTGAACTTGTGATTGATATGATATCTCTTCATTTACTACTACAAAGTGATAACGGTCAGATAAGTATGATTTGAACCATGCCAATGCAATTCCCCTAATGCCAACATCATTTTCGAGTCTATTTAAAAGAATGTTGTGATGGATAGTGTCAAATGCACTAAGATCCAGTAACACTGATAGAGATACAACCAGGATCTGATGATAAGAGCAAATCATTTGTAACTCTGATGAGACCAGTCTCAGTACTATGGTACAGTCTAAATCTTGACTGGAAATCCTCACAGATACCATTTCTTTCTAAAAAGCAACATAGTTGTGATGATACTGCCTTTTCTAGTATTTTTGACAGAAAAGGTAGATTCGACATCGGCCTGTAATTGACTAATTCTCTAGGATCAAGTTGTGTTTTTTTAATAAGATGTTTAATAATAGCCAGCTTAAAAGTTTTCGGTACATATCCTAGTGACAAAGATAAATTAATGATATTAAGAAGAGGATCTATGACCTCTGGAAGCATCTCTTGCAATAGCTTAGTTGGTATAGGCTCTAACATGCATGTTGTTGATTTGATGATTTAACATGTTTAGACAATTTCCTCTCCAATAGCAGCGAATGAATGGAATTTTTCCTAAGGAACACACACATGCACTGCTGATGAGATACTATAGTAGTCGGTTGCATGGTTATAATTTTCTCCCTAATATTATCAATCTTGCAAGTAAAGAAGTAAATAAAGTCATTACTGCTGTGCTGTTTGGAAACATCAGAAGTTGAAGCTTTATTTCTCGTTAATTTAGCCACTGTATCAAATAAATAAATAGTGTTGTGTTTGTTCTTCTAAGAGATTGAAAAATAAGCAGATCTAGCAGTTTTTAAGGCCTTTCTGTACTCAATTATTCTCTCTCTCCACGAAATGCGAAAAACCTAGTTTTGTTTTTCCAGCTGCACTCCTTTTTTTGGTTGCTCTCTTAAAGGCCCCAATGTGCCGTGTACTAATGGCGTTGGACTAATTTCCTTAATCTTCTTTAAGGAGCTACTGCATCTAATGTACTTTTTCTAAGCTGTCTGGTATGCTAAGAAGATTAAACTGATCAGGAAGATTATTTTAAAGCAATCTTTAGGGTAGAAGTGTAGTTCTACCATATTTTTGTGGGGTGGCAGGTGGCCAGCCTTGGATAAATGTAGTATACGACTAGATATGATCTGAGACGTCATCGCTCTGCTGCAGAATTTCAGTGGCATCAATATCAATTCCATGTGACAATATTAGATATAATTACGACAATGAGTGGGTCCTGATTCGTGTTGTCTACACAGTAGAGTTTAGAATGTCTGTAAATGCCAACCCCAATGCGTCTTTTTCATTATCTACATGGATATTAACCCTCAGGGGTCTGAGGGATTTTTGGGGCCCTGGAGAAGTTTGACATGCCCTGACATTTGTGCTTTTTTCAGTTGTTCATAAACATATAATGGAAAAAAGTGTCATTACACTGTATTCAGCACAAATAGGCTACAATAATATGTGAGGAACATGTTGTGTTTGTGTTTTTGAAGGAATAACGTTTATGCGTGGTGATTGAAAAAAAAAAAAACTTAAGTCACTGAAATAAAGCCAAAAAAATATATATGAAATCTTTGTTCACAAGACTTTTGGTATTTGAGGTTGTAGACTAGAGTTTTTGCTTCAAAATGAGGTAAAATTATGCTGCCTGCTTGTTCATATAAAACAATAGAGAGATTTAAATTTCTAAAACATCTTTGGTCAAGAAAAACAGTATGCGTGGAGGCGTGAATCATCATGAATAATGGGTGATTCTCACCTGAGAAGACAAAAGAATCGCATAAAGAGCTCTAATGACCTGCATAAATAATGAGCCTCTTTCAGAGAGGTAGGCTGTGAAAAAACCCTCTGTTGATCATGTCTCAAATCCCATCATGGTGTAAATCAAACATACAGAAAAAACAGCAATACTGTGAAATATTATTACAATTTAAAATAATGGTATGCTATTATATTCTTTAAAATATAATGTATTTCTGTGATGCAAAGTGTCTGAACAATTATGTTACCTCTATGGCATTTCATATAGGCTTTTAGCTTAAAAGCAGGCACATTTGGAGAAATATTGATGGATTCTCATATGTTTGTCAATTTTCTATACAGAGGAGCAATATTTATTCAGGATTTATTGTCATTACTATGAGCGCTGGATACTGTGTTTTCAATTCATACTTGCAGCCGGAGGGCGCTCTGCCCCTTTTGTCCACAAATGCCTGCTAAAGAAGAATAGGCAATCCAGGAACTAACTGAACTAACAGAGGCCAGAGATCGCTAACTATGGCTATTCAAAACACTTTTCAAGACAATAAATACACGATTGAGACGATGTATGCATGTATTGACTGAATTTGCGTCTGAATAGCGCTCCCTCCGTGGGCGTGGCCGCATTAGCGGATAATGAGCTGAATCACAGACTTCTTACATGGCTCTCTTTTCATACAGATTACATAAACACAGAATATTTGTTTTCGATTTGACTTACACGATTTAAAACCTGACATTTCAACGTTTTTTTAGACATAAGTCTATTTTTTTTGTAATTAATATTCACTAAGTTACAGTTAATTTTCTGAGAACTATCAGATTGGAGTTCGTTCAGAGGGAGACGAGAGATCACGCATCATGTTAGTTTTCTTTATTTTACAAAAAGCACAACATTTTGTTGTTACTCTGAGTGTACACAAATAAAAGAAGATATTCCACAGATTAAAATGGTACCCCCACCACCCGACTCAGGCCGGGGAGCCATCCGGACTGCAGCCCCCCCCCCCCCCCCCCCCCCCATTTCAAGCATTGCACCTAATTCTTCCTGAACTACTTTTTTCTTGTGTTCAGGCAAGCGATAAGGCCGGCTGCGAACCACCACGCCCGGCTCTGTCTCGATATGGTGCTGATTGAGGTTTGTACGACCAGGTAGGGGAGAAAACACGTCAGCAAACTCTGCCTGTAATGTAGTCAAATCAATAAGTTGGGAGCACTTTATCTCCCGGTGCAAATTTACGCAAATTGGTTCCCCTGTTATACAGCCGGCTCTGTTTGTCCTGGGCCTGTAACAAATTCTCCATAGAGAGCCGCCCCAAAGTGTGTTCTCAGGTCCATCACAAACTGAATTTCGTTTTTAGATTGAGAAGGTCCGTCCTCCCAAGTCTCTCTTATGACGTCCAGCACCCCCCTCGGCTGGCGACCATAGAGCAACTCGAAGGGGGAAAACCCCGTGGAGGCTTGTGGGACTTCTCGCACAGCGAACCAACAGGGGTTCCAACCATCTGTCCCAATTTTTGGGTCTTCCTGACGAATTTACGAATCATTGTCTTAAGCGTGAGATTAAACCGTTCGACCAGCCCGTCCGTTTGTGGGTGAAAAGACGCTGGTCCGAATCGATTAATGCCCAATAATTCGTAAAGTTGTGTAACGTCGTGACATAAACGCCGTGCCTGACAGTGAGGATTTCCTTGGGAATCCCACTCGGGAGATTAAGAAAACAGTGCGTCAGCAACACTCTTAGCGGAAATGTTGCGGAGCGGCACTGCTTCTGGATATCGTGTTGCATAATCCACAATGACTAATGCAAAACGATGTCCTTGTGCTGATCGCTCTAATGGCCGATGAGGTCCATGCCAATTTCTCGAAGGGGACCTGCATTAATGGAAGGGGCGCAAAGGCGCTTTTGGAGTGGCCGGTGGGTTTACCAACTGACATTCACGACAAGCCGCGCACCACTTGCGCACATTCTCGTGAATGCCCAGCCAAAAAAATCGGGTCATGAGGCGATTTAGTGTCGTTACCTGTCCTAAATGACCAGCCATTGGATTAGAATGAGCCGCCTGAAAAAGCATTTCCCGGCGGGCTCATGGCATAATAACTGGGTTGTATCTTCTTTTGTCTGAGCGTCTTGGGTCACTCGATACAACCTATCTTTAATTATTGCAAAATATGGATAGGTAAGCGGTTGTTCAGGCTGGAGAGGCTGACCGTCGATGGTCCTGACCTGTTCAAATGCGCGTTTCAGCATCTCATCCTGAGACTGCTCCAGGGGAAAATCATCGCGCTCCGAGAGAATAATTCTCTCGATTTCGCTCTGTTCCCCTGAGGCAGTACTCAGTGGTCCCGGTTCAGTCTCTCCCACCTGCACACTCTCACTCCCCTCCAATGCATTTTTCCCCCAAGAGGCATCCGTACATAAAGTCCCCGATAATTCTTTAAACGCTGGCCAATTCGTCCCCAAAATTAACGGATGCCGGAGGTGCGGATTAACTGCCCCCCTCAACACTATGCTTTTGTCCCCGAAATTAATAATGACCGGCAAAATAGGATACTCAACCACATCCCCGTGCACACCGTACTTTAACCATGCGGCTCGTATCCAATGCCCCAGATTGTATCAAACTTTGATGGATTGAGGTTTGGTTACATCCTGAATCCACAATGCCTGATAGGTACCCCCTTGATACTCACAGGTATTTGGTACCACCAGCCTGACCGGGGGCAGCCTGCGGGACATCCGGGACCCGGATCATCATCCCCATCCATAACGGGACACCTGTCCACAAAATGGTCCGGGTCCCCGCAACGCCAGCAGGCCGGCCCAGACCTCCCCGCCGCTCCAGTGCAGGGAGTGGGGTTAAGCGCTGACGTGGAGAGAGCGGAGAAACAGGGGCGGGGTCCAACCCGGCCGGTGCTAGTCCCGCCCCCCTGGGCGGGACTCTAGGAGGTCCGGGCGACGGGACCTGGGTAAGGGACAGGCCAAGAGAGAGAAGGAGAAGAAAAAGAGGGAGAGAGAGAAGCAGATGGCAGAGGTTCGCCGACCCCAGGGCACGCCACCATATGGTCCTCCGCGAGATGGATAGCCGACTCCAGCGACGTGGGCGGTGGCACTGGACCCACTCGGCCGTTCTTCTAGGAAGCCGAGTGACGAATTGCTCCAGCACCACTCGATCGATGATCTCCTCCACGTCGCTTCCGTCGGCCAGCAACCATTTGCGGCAGGAGTCCCGGAGCTGTTGGGCCATCACGAAGGGTCCCGCTAAATGATGGCTCTCTTCAGGTCCTCAAAGACCAGGAGATTCCACACCGGAAGCTGCTGTGCCGCTACCTGGGACACCCCGGAGAGCAGTGGGACCAGGCGCATCGGCCACTGGTCCCGCGGCCATCCATGGACCTCGGCCACTTTTTCAAAAAGATCAAGGAACGCCTCCGGGTCGTCCTCAGGCCCCATCTTGTTGAGCGGGAGATGGGCGGGCACAGCTTGCTGGACCGTGGCTTCCGGCCGAACCTCCCGGTCCATCCAGCTCCGGAACCTCTCGCGGTCTTCCTGCTGGGCTTGAAACCGCCTCTCCTGGTCATGTCGTAGGTCCAGCAGGGCCTGGTGTTGGTCATGTTGCATGACCGCGAGGGATGTAATCAGCTCTGCAAATGGTGCAGAGGAGGGTGCAGGTGTGGTGGCGGATTCCATCTTCCCTCCCGGGTTTCGGCACCAGTGTAGCAATGTTCGTGTTGTAGGAGGGAAGACAACAGTGTCGGCTTTTGACTACTGACTGCTCTTTATTTCAATCATAAACAAATGGTGTGCAGACAGGCACAAAATGGTCACAAATCAACAAATAGCACTCCAACAAAAATAAACACAACAGTCCTGGAGTGTGGCAGCCAGCAGTCCTTCTCTCTCTCACTCGCTCCTGTTTCTCCTGGCGTTTTATACTCTCTCCACGCCAATTACTGCAACAAGAGACAGGTGTTTGTTATTTGCACTTAACCCACTCACTCACCGCGCCTCTCTTGACGCTCTCCCCCGCTGCAGGGTTCGCTAAACCACGCCCCCCTTGCCACAGGTGTATAACTCTTAATTGTATGTGCAACATTGACAGAGTATTTTGAGTCTCTTTCACACTGGTTAGAAAAAAAACGCGGTGATCACGCCGGCGTGACCGCCGACCCGAGGGAGTTAAAATCACCAACAATAAGGACTTTATCTACAGCCAGTACTAACTCTGATAGAAAATCAGCTAATTCTTTGATAAAGTCTGTATGGTGCCCTGGTGGCCTGTATACAGTAGCCAGCACAAATGTCAAATGGGATTTGTCACTTACATTACATAATATTACATAAAGCACCATCACTTCAAAGAAATTATATTTGAAAGACCTTTGAGTAATACTGAAGATATTACTGTGTTATCTGGATAAGGGCAAGAAAGTGATCCGCGAGGCTTTCGCAGAACTTAGGAAAGCGACAGATCTTTCTATCCAGCCATGGAGAGGCACTTTTGGCTTTTTGCTGGATGTCCCAGTCTCTCCTCCTGGCCTCTTCGGCGATTCAGTGAATACAGTCATCAAGAGGTTCAGGAACCAAAGAAGCAAGCAGCAGCATTCCAAAAAAATTCTTCCTCGCCACTCTCAGGTCTCTGTTGCTGCTGGGTGGGAGCAGCCCCAGTCGAGTATGAGCTCCTCATATAGAGCACAGCAGAAAGTGAGCATCGGCTCACCGAGCTCCCCCACAGAAAGACTGGGGATCCTAGGCAGGGCTCACAGCCGAAGCCTTCTAAGGATAAGATGGATCTGAGTGAACATATGTCTCAGTGTCCGCCCAGAAATGTAGCTGTGCTGGGATGTTCGCTCCCTCTGAGGAGGATCTCAGAGAGGCCAATTCGGTTATTCCCTGCCGGTTCACCATTTCAGGGCACCAAGCTGGTTGCTCGTGTAACACCAGAGGCTAGTCTCGAGAGACTTAGTAGATCCCTTAGTAGATTTTCTGGCAGCATGGAAACTTCTGTCAAATATAACTCAGTGGGTCCTGCAGACAGTAGAAAAGGGGTACAGAATTCAGTTCAGCCCGCCCAGGTTCAACAGGGTCTTATCCACAGTGGTGAGCCCTGAGCAGGCTCTGGTTATGGAGCAAGAAGTACAGACTCTTTCGCGAATGGAGGCTATAGAATGGGTTCCTCCTCCCAGCAGAGAGTCTGGGTTTTTCATTGTTCCAAAGAAGGATGGAGGGCTGTGTTCTGTCAAGACGTTCAGAATGCTCACTCTGAAACAAATCGTGTCACATATCAGGTCTAAGGACTGATTTGTCACGATAGATCTAAAGGACTCATACTTTCATGTCTCCATCCTTCCTCAACACAGGAAGTTCCTCAGGTTCGCTTTTGGGGGCGAGACATACCAGAATCGGGCTCTTCCATTTGGCCTAGCTTTATCTCCCTGCACTTTCACAAAATGCGTGGATGCAGCTCTGGCTTCGTAGCGACTCCAGACCATTCGTGTGTTAAACTACTTAGACAATTAGCCCATCCTAGCTCAGTCAAGACAGTTAGCGGTTCAGCATTGAGATCGCTCACATGAAAATGTTGGGGTTGCCAAAACGCCAAAAAAGTGTTCTATCTCCAGCTCAGAGAACCTCTTTTCTAATGTGGGATTCATCTATCTCCTGCTTGAGCAGAAGCGGTTCTCGTAGCCGTAAACAAGTTAATGCTAGGCCAGTCACTCACTGTCAAACAGTTTCAGAGACTGTTGGGTCTGAAGGCAGCTGCATCCAAAGTGATACCTTTTGGCCTGCTGTACATGAGACCTTTGCAGTGGTGGCTCAAAACCAAGGGGTTCTCCCCAAGGGGAAACCCATTTCGCATGATCAAGGCGTGCCTGTGTCATGTGGAAAAAACCTTGGTTTCTTTCTCAAGGGCCAGTCCTGTGAGCTCGTCATTGCGTAATGCTTACGACGAATGCGTTCCTCATCAGCTCAGCTAAGTTCCTGCAAGATTGACACTCCTTACCACTGTCCTTTAGATGGTATGTCTGTTGGGAGACACTCATGGGTAACTCGCTTCCTTCGTGGCACTCTGAGAAACACTTTATAGTTTCCTGGTCATGACGTCACCCGCCCATTGGACTGATTTCACATGCTTCACGACGCAGTCACGCAGAGGCATTCTCTCAGTGTCTGCAACGCAGCGTCTCGTTCCCTCTCAGAGATCCATGGTTACATATGTAACCTGAGACATTTTATCTGTAAATAGCCTATTGTAGTTTTCTCTTTGTTTACTTAAAGCATTAAATTGCTAGCAACTGTTAGCATTAGCACCCCATTATTATCACTCATATACTGTATGCTAAATGACATCATTATCTATTGTAAAATTACAGTAGTAACTTAGCAGACAAATATTCAAATCGTTTTATAATAGATTTAAAGCGAAAAAAATATAACTAATGATAATGCAATAATATAGATGGAATTAGATTAAATATTTTGACTTTTGCAATCCCAATCTGACTTATGACCTGTAACACTGCCTGAATCATAATCATGTACTGTTCGCTGTTGGCCAGAGGAGAAGATTCTAGTTCTTGTTTCACTGACTTCTTGTTTTTAGGCCAGCCATTCTCTCTCTGTGCACGAAGTTGGTCTAATTGGAGACAGCTGCAGAAGAGAACTCAGAATCTGACAAGGCAAGTAAGTGAGAAACAGTGGTGACCATTTCTGGTTCATCTTTTGGGTCATTCATCTCAGTTAGGGGGAGTCGAGAAAGACAGTCTGATGTTGTGTTGTATCTCCCAGGGTGGAATGAAACCTTATAGGAATAGCATAATAGATGACCACCTAGCGATTCGCATGCCAGCTCTCCCCATGGCTTTGGATGTAAGAAGTGTTGTAAGGGCTTGGTTGTCAGTGCGCAGAATGAAATGTCCCCCCTAGAGATAAGTCCTCTATTTTTTAATACTCCACACACAAGCCAGTGCTTCCCTCTCCACAGTCGAGTACATTCTTTTGGCTGGCGAAAGAGTTCGAGAGGCAAATGTCATATACGCTTGGTACCATTGGTGTGTAACTGATAAAGGACCCCTCCAACACCGTAATCAGAAGCATCAGTATTCACGGTAACACTTTACAATAAAGTTGTATTAGATAGCAATAACTAACCATGAACAACACCTCTGCTCAGCATTAGTTAATCATTGTTAACGTTAAGTCGCACATATATTAATGCATCTATTCATGTTAACAGCGCAAGTAGTTAACATTAGTTAATGCATTATAATATGTGTGGCCAGTGGGGCATGGTTCAGCGAGGTCTGCAACGGGAGAGAGCGTCGGGAGATCTTTGGTGAGTGAGCGGGTTAAATGTAAATCACGAACACCTGTTTCTCATTCCAGTAATTGGCGCGGAGACAGGATAAAACGCCGCGAGAAGCAGGAGTGTGAGAGAGAGAGGGAACTGCTGACTGAGGCTGTTGCCAAGACAACACGCTGGAGTGAAGCCCATTTTGTGTATTACCGAGACTGGAGTGAAGCCCTTTGTGTTATTGTTTTGCTGTTGTGCTTGCACAGTTTTTCTGTTGGACATTTGTATTTACTGAATAAAGCACAGTCAGCAGTTAAACGCCGACCCTGTCCCCTTCCTTCCTGCATCTACGAACATTGACTGTGCTACACTGGTGCCGAAACCCGGGAAGGAAGTTGGGTGGCCACTGCCATGCAATCGTCGTTCTCCACCCCATTTGCGGACGTCATCGCCTCCCTCGCGGTCCTACATCAGGAGCACCACCAGGCCCTGCTGGACCTGCGGAACGACCAAGAACGGTGTTTCCAAGCCATCGTGCAGGCCCAGCAGGAGGACCGCGAGAGGGTTCCGGAGCTGGATCGACCGGAGGTTCACACAGAGACCATCGGGCAGCCGTGCTGCCCACCCACCTGCCACTGAACAAGATGGGACCATTTGACGACCCCGAAGCCTTCCTCGACCTATTCGAGCGGTCGAGAGGCGCGGTGGTGGCGCGGGACCAATGGTCCATGATGTTGGTCCCGCTCCTCTCGGGGGAGTCGCAGGTGGCGGCACAGCAGCTGCCAGTGCAGAACCTCCTGGTCTTTGACAACCTTCGGCGGGCCATCGTCCAGCGGGTCGGCCGGACCCCAGAGCAACACCGACAATGCTTCCGCTCCCTGGACTTGGGCGAGTCCGGCCGGCCCTTCGTGATGGCCCAACAGCTCTGGGACTCGTGCCGCAAATGGCTACTGGCTGAGGGGAGCGACGTGGACCTGGTCATCGATCGTGTGTGGTACTGGGAGTCATCACTCACTCGGCTCCAAAGAAGACCGCCGAGTGGGTCCAGTGCCACGCCCACGCGCTGGACTCAGCCATCCAACTGGCGGGCGAGACCACATGGTGGCGTGCCAAGGGTCGGCGACCCCCTTACCATCTACCTCTCTCTCTCCTTCTTTAATTCCCCTCTCTCTCTAAGCCTGTCCCTCTTCCCAGGTTTCGTCCGCCCGGCCCTCCACGTGTTCCGCCCCGGGGGCGGGGTGGAACGGAACAGGGCCCGTTCTATGGACCTAGAGCCCTGCCCAGGGGGGCAGCACTCCCTGCTGCCGGACGTTGATCCGGGTCCCGGACGACCCGCAGGCTGCCCTTGGTCAAGCTGGCGGGTACCAAATACCTATGACTATCAAGGGGGGTACCTATCAGGCTTTGGTGGACTCAGGATGTAACCAAACCTCTGTACATCAAAGCCTGATTTCGGGGCATTGGATACAAGCCGCTTGGTTAAGGTGAGGTGTGTGCACGGGGATGTGGTGAAATATCCGTTAGTGCCCGTCATTATTCAATTCAGGGGTCAAAAGCATAGTGTTGAGGTGGCAGTTAACCCGCACCTCCGGCATCCAATAATTTTGGGAACGAATTGGCCTGCATTTAATAAATTATTGGGGTGCTTATGCTCGGATGCCTCTTGGGGGGAAAAATCGCTGGATAAGGAGGTGCGAGTGCAGGTGGGAGAAACTGATCAGAGACCAGTGAGTTCAGCTTCAGGGGAACAGAGCGAAATTGGAAGACTTATTCTTTCGGATCGCGATGACTTTCCCCTGGAGCAGTCTCACAACGAGACGCTAAAACACGCGTTTGAAAAGGTCAGTACCATCGATGGTCAGCCTCTCCAGCCTGGACGTCCACTTTCTTATCCATATTTCGCGATCATAAAAGATAGGTTGTATCGAGTGACCCAAGACACTCAGACAAAAGAGGATACGACCCAATTGTTAGTTCCAAAGAGCCGCAGGGAAATGCTTTTCCAAGCGGCTCATTCTAATCCGATGGCTGGTCATTTAGGACAAACGGCAACACTAAATCGCCTCATGACCCGATTTTTTTGGCCGGGCATTCACGAGAATGTGCGCAGGTGGTGCGCGTCTTGTCGTGAATGTCAGTTGGTTAACCCACCGGCCACCCCAAAAGCGCCTTTGCGCCCCTCCCATTAATGCAGATCCCCTTCGAGAGAATTGGTATCGACCATCGGGCCATTAGGATGATCGCGGAGAGGGCATCGCTTTGCATTAGTCATTGTGGATTATGTAACGCGATATCCTGAAGCAGTGCCGCTCCGCAACATTTCCGCTAAGAGTGTTGCGGATGCACTGTTTAGTTTAATCTCCCGAGTGGGGATTCCGAAAGAAATCCTCACTGACCAAGGCACAGTGTTTATGTCACGCACGTTACGCGAACTTTACGAATTATTGGGCATTAAATCGGTTTCGTACCAGCGTCTTTCACCCAAATGGACGGGCTGGTCGAACGGTTTAATGCGCGCTAAATCCATTTCGTAAATTCATTAAGAGGACGCCAAAATTGGGATAAGTGGTTGGAACCTCTGTTATTTGCAGTGCGAGAAGTCCCGCAAGCCTCCACAGGGTTTTCCCCCTTCAAGCTTCTCTTCGGACGCCAGCCCCGCGGGGTATTGGATGTCCTGAGAGAGACTTGGGAGGACGGACCATCTCAGGCCAAAAACGAAATTCAGTATGTGCTGAACTTGAGAACAAAAAACTCCACCTTTGGGCGGCTGTCTTGGAGAATTTGTTGCAAGCCCAGCACAGACAGAGCCAGCTGTATAACAGGGGGACTAATTTACGCAAATTTTCACCGGGAGATAAAGTACTTGTATTGCTTCCCACTTCAAGCTCGAAATTACTTGCAAAGTGGCAAGGACCGTTTGTGGTTACACGGCAAGTTGCCGAGCTCGATTATGAGGTCGTACGGTCCGATAGGAGAGGAGCACGTCAGATTTATCACCTCAATCTCCTTAAAAAATGGAATGAGGCGGAATCAGTGATGCTGGTGACGGTGATTAGCGGAGAGGATGATCTAGGGCCAGAGGCGAACATCAAAAGACAATCCCTCGCTCTGGCCCCAGGGGGAGATCACCTCTCGCCCTCCCAGCTCACTGATTTGTCTAAGTTGCAAGCAGAATTTGTGGACGTGTTTTCTCCCCTACCGGGCCGTACAAACCTCATTAAGCACCACATCGAGACGGAGCCGGGCGTGGTGGTTCGCAGCCAGCCGTATAGATTGCCTGAACACAAGAAAAAGGTAGTTCAGGCGGAATTAGGGGCTATGCTTGAAATGGGAGTAATAGAAGAGTCCAGTAGTAACTGGGCGAGCCCGATAGTTTTGGTCCCCAAGACGGACAGCTCAGTTCGGTTCTGTGTGGACTATCGCAAGGTGAATGCAGTGTCGAAATTCGACGCGTATCCAATGCCACGGGTGGACGAATTGCTTGACCGGCTAGGTACGGCTCGATTTTATTCGACACTGGACTTAACGAAGGGATATTGGCAGATCCCCTTGTCGCCATTATCCAAAGAAAAGACAGCTTTCACGACGCCGTTCGGATTACACCAATTCGTTACCCTTCCGTTCGGGCTGTTCGGGGCACCGGCTACCTTTCAGCGTCTCATGGATAAAATTTTGCGGCCCCATGGTGCATATGCTGCTGCCTATCTGGATGATATTATTATCTTCAGTAATGACTGGCAGCGGCATATGCAGCATTTGAGGGCCGTCCTGAGATCGCTGAGAAGGAGCCGGCTCACGGCCAACCCGAAGAAGTGTGCGATTGGGCGCGTGGAAGTAAGGTATCTGGGCTTCCACTTGGGACAGGTGCGTCCCCAAATTGATAAGACGGCAGCGATTGCAACCTGTCCGCGCCCCAAGCCCAAAAAGGAGGTTAGACAGTTCCTCGGGCTGGCGGGATATTATAGGATGGTTTGTACCAATTATTCGGCCCTCACCAGCTCGTTGACTGATCTAACTAAAAGGATGCACCAAGATACGGTCCAGTGGACGGAGCTGTGCCAGCAGGCCTTTACCCAGGGGAATGCTCTATGTGGCGGGCCCCTTGCTTCACTCTCCTGATTTTTCTCTCCCTTTTCTCTTGCAGACTGACGCGTCGGACAGGGGGCTGGGTGCTGTCCTGTCCCAGGAGATAGAGGGGGAGGAACGGCCGGTGCTGTACATTAGCTGGGGGTATGTGGCGAGGGGGGCGTGGTTCAGCGAGGTCTGCAACGGGAGAGAGCGTCGGGAGATCTTGGTGAGTGAGCGGGTTAAATGTAAATCACGAACACCTGTTTCTCATTCCAGTAATTGGCGCGGAGACAGGATAAAACGCCGCGAGAAGCAGGAGTGTGAGAGAGAGAGGGGAACTGCTGACTGAGCCACTGGTGCACGACAACACTGCTGGAGTGAAGCCCATTGTGGACTGTGTATACCGAGACTGGAGTGAAGCCCTTTGTGGATTATTTTGTTTTGCTGTTGTGCGTTGCACAGTTTTTCTGTTGGACATTTGTATTTACTGAATAAAGCTCAGTCAGCAGTTAAACGCCGACCCTGTCCCCTTCCTTCCTGCATCTACGAACATTGACTGTGCTACAATATGAAATAATCATGAACAATGCCTGTAAATAGCCTTAATGTTTTAAGGTTAACTTACTGTACATATTTACATTAGTATATGTAACAGTTGACACACTAAGGGTAAACATTTCTAACTCACCACCTTACCCTAAAGGTAAAAATGGCATTGTGTTCCTTATCAGCATTACTTAATTACAAGGCATTGATTTGGGCTGTAGGCCTAAACATAATTCTGAAGTGGAAACCATCTGAACATGAACAGATATGTTGTTCATGTTTATATGCACTTTACTATCATTCTAAAGGGTCTACAAATGTTAGTAAAGCATCAGTTAATGTTGAAATAGTGTACACTTTACAATAAGGTTAAAAAAATTCCATTAATAAATGCTTTGTTAATGGTAAGTCATGTTAATAAAGGGTCAAAAAATGTTAGTAACACATCAGTTAATGTTGAAATAGTGTACACTTTACAATAAGGTTCACAAATTCCATTAATAAATGCTTTGTTAATGGTAAGTCATGATAATAAAGGGTCTACAAATGTTAGTAAACACATCAGTTAGTGTTGAAATAGTGTACACTTTACAATAAGGTTCACAAATTCCATTAATTAATGCTTTGTTGAATTTAAGTAATGATAGTAAAGTGCATATAAACATGAACAACATATCTGTTAATGTTTAGATGGTTTCCACTTAAGAATTATGTTTACAGCCCTAATCTATGCCTTGTTACTAAATAATGCTGATAAGGAACACAATGGCATTTTTACCTTTAGTGTGAGTGGTGAGTTAGAAATGTATCAACTGCTACATTAACTAATGTAAGTACAGTAAGTTAACTTTAAAACATTAAAGCTATTTAGAGGCAATGTTCATGATTAGTTCGTTATCTAACGCATTAACTAATGTTAACTACTTGCGCTGTTAACGTGAATAGATGCATTAATATATGTGCAAGTTAACGTTAACAAAGATTAACTAATGCATTAACTAATGTTAAATACTTGCGCTGTTAACGTGAATATATGCATTAATATATGCGTGAGTTAATGTTAACAAAGATTAACTAATGCATTAACTAATGTTAACTAATTGCGCTGTTCACAGGAACAGATGCATTAATATATGTGTGAGTTAACGTTAACAAAGATTAACTAATGCTGAACAGAGGTGTGGTTCATGGTTAGTTAATGTTAACGAATACATTGTAGTGAACAACAGACGTGATGGCACCAGAGCTTCACAACAGACATTCTTTTGTCCCACTTTGATTAATACAAAAGAGTCTGATAGGACCCTCAACTAAATGACTATTGTAATCAGAATTGCCAAAGGTGGAAGACAGGAAAGATGACATCAACAGCCCATTGATGATAGGCTAATCTCATCACGAGTTGCCTTTATTCACCTCAGCCCTCCATGCCTGAGTTCAAGGTGTGAATGACCATGGACTCCTAGGGCTGCCAAACCGGTTCTGGCTAGAGCACAGCAAGAACAAAGAAATGTTCAGAAAAAAAGACAATATCTAAACATATTGGCTTGAAATCACTAAAAATGGACAGGAATACTGTAAGGAACATGTCCTACACGTCCATTTACTCATCCAGGAAACTGTGCACACACAGTAGAAACCACGCCTGGAATAAAAGACAATGCAACTGCTGAGACAGAAGTGTGATACCTCAACCAATTCACATCAAGTTTGGACTCTACGAGTTCAGAACACTGCTACTAGGACTTTGAGAAAGGTTTGAAAAAGAAATAAAGCATTTCCAAGGTCCTAAAGACATTGTTTATTTAACTCTTTATTTTGGGACAATACAACAAGTTTCACAGGATAAAAGGTGGGCGTGTTAAGGGACGGACACCTGGAATGCTGTGATCCAATCACATCACATCACATCACCACATCAGGAAAGGTGGGGATTTGTGATCCCCTCCCCAACAGGAAGGAATAAAAGCTTCCCCAATTGAACAAATCCTTGTTCTGAGTTTCTGACCTGACGAGGAAAGAACAACAGTACGACCGAGATGAGACTGTTTATCTAGGGTCAGCGTACACAGATAGATACATTAGACACGTTATCTGTATTCATAGTAAATGCTTATTTACTATTTTTAATACCAGCATTCAGAAAGACCACAATTGACTCCCTCATAGACTGCTAATTACCCATTCATTGCTTTGTCTACTTGGCATTCAGTTTTGTTAACATCCATGTGTTGTAGTTTGTAGTTTCTGTTTGATTATTGATTTAATTTTCTTAGTAGTTTATTCATTTTATTATAGTAGTTTATTCAGTTTATTAGTATTTAGTGAGTGTGATATTTTACTCTTGTATATCTTTTTGTTAATACATTCATTTTATTGCAAACTGAGGCTCTACAAGCTCGCCCGAATCTCACTAAGTCCTTCAGATTAGTCAGATGATAAACTTCCTCAAATTTATAAAATTCTAATTCAGTTAACAATCTTTCATGATTGTTCTTTATTGTCAAAGGTGAGAATCCTGACTGGTGCCCCGAAATATTGAAAGAAAGAAGAAATTGACCAGGCAGCCAAGAGGCTCTTCCTCGCGGTGCCATGCGATGGTACTGGACGCTCCGTGGACGGCTCGATCCTCCTCTGCCCCCTGGCGGCCGCCGATGGCTTCTCTGACTGAGGGCAGCTGGCAGCGAGTCCCCCGTTCCCTGCTCCTCCCCTTCATGGCGGACGGCAGCAGGATCCGGCCTACGGCAAACGGCAGCGACTCCTCCGCTCCCTCTTGGACGGCAGCCACCCCACCTCATCCCAGGGGCACGGCACCGAGCTCTTCGTCCCACCTATCACTATGCTCCAGCACCACCGCCTCGGGCAGCCTTTCGCGGTCTTCACACTCCCGTGCTGCTCGAACTCCGCAGCACCGCGATCCCCCTCAGCAGCGAGGGCTCTCCGACAGCATGTCCCTCCTTCCTCCCGGGTTTCGGCACCAATGTAACACAGTTCGTAAATATGGGAAGAAGGAGGCGGGAACCAGCGAACGTTCAACAACACTGTCGTCACTCCTCCTTTTATGCTCCCGGAGCTCCTCTGTGAGAGACTCAAGGCCGGGGCGCCTCCCAGGTGATGCTCGTTATCACTTGCGTCAACGGCCTCGCGCCGTTCCCTCACGGCTCTCGCCCGCCCTGCTCATCACAGATGCGTTTTTAGTCTAGATTTGAACTGACAGAGTGTGTCTGCTTCCCGAACAATGCTAGGAAGATTGTTCCAGAGAGTTTAGGTGCCAAATAGGAGAAGGATCTACCGCCTGCGGTTGATTTTGATATTCTAGGTATTATCAGCTGGCCTGAATTCTGAGATTGCAATAAACGTGAAGGACTATAATGCTTTAAGTGCTCACTTAGGTACTGGGGAGCTAAACCATTTAGTGCTTTGTAAGTAATTAACAAGATTTTAAAATCTATACGATGTTTAACAGGAAGCCAATGCAGTGACGACAGAACTGGGCTAATATGGTCATACTTCCTAGTTCTAGTAAGAACTCTAGCTGTAGTTTTGTACGAGCTGTAGTTTATTTATTAAGCGGGAGGAACAACCACCCAGTAGAGCGTTACAATAATCTAGCCTCGAGGTCATGAACGCATGAACTAACTGTTCTGCATTATTCATTGAGAGCATATGTCGTAGTTTAGATATATTTTTAAGATGGAAGAATGCAGTTTTATAGATGTTAGTAACATGGCCTTCAAATGAAAGATTGGTATCAAAGAGCACACCCAGGTTCCTAGCTGACGACGAAGACTTAACAGAGCAGCCATCAAGTGTTAGACAGTATTCTAGGTTATTATGTGAAGAAGTTTTCGGTCCAAAAATTAGAATCTCTGTTTTTTCTGAATTTAGTAGTAGGAAATTACTGGTCATCCAGTTTTTTATATTGGTTATACATTCTGTTAATTTTGCAAAATGGTAAGTTTCGTCAGGGCGCGAAGAAATATAGAGCTGAGTATCATCTGCGTAACAATGAAAACTAACGCCATGCTTCCTGATGATATCTCCCAAGGGTAGCATGTACAGAGTGAAAAGCAACGGTCCTAGTACTGAGCCTTGCGGTACTCCATATTGAACTTGTGATTGATATGACCTTTCTTCGTTTACTACTACAAACTGATAACGGTCAGATAAAGTATGATTTGAACCATGACAATGCAATTCCACTAATGCCAACATAGTTTTCGAGTCTATTTAGAAGAATATTGTGATCAATAGTGTCAAATGCAGCACCAAGATCCAGTAACACTAATAGAGAGATACAACCACGATCTGATGATAAGAGCAAATCATTAGTAACTCTAATGAGAACAGTCTCAGTACTATGGTACGGTCTAAATCCTGACTGAAAATCCTCACAGATACTATTTCTTTCTAAAAAGGAACATAGAAACTGCCTTTTCTAGTATTTTTGACAGAAAAGTAAGATTTGAGATCGGCCTGTAATTGACTAATTCTCTAGGATCAAGTTGTGGTTTTTAATAAGAGGTTTAATAATAGCCAGCTTAAAAGTTTTTGGTACGTATCCTAGTGATAAAGATGAATTAACAATATTAAGAAGAGGATCTATGACCTCTGGAAGCATCTCTTTCAATAGCTTAGTCGGTATAGGGTCTAACATACATGTTGTTGATTTTGATGATTTAACAAGTTTAGACAATTCTTCCTCTCCTAAAGCAGTAAATTAATTGAATTTTTCCTCAGGGATACTACAATGCACTGTCTGACACGATACTGCAGTAGATGGTTGCATGGTTATAATTTTTTCTCTAATATTATCAATCTTGCAAGTAAAGAAGTTCATAAAGTCATTACTGCTGTGCTCTTTGGAAATATCAGAAGTTGAAGCTTTGTTTCTTGTTAATTTAGCCACTGTATCAAATAAATACCTAGGGTTGTGTTTATTTTCTTCTAAAAGTTTTGAAAAATAGGCAGATCTAGCAGTTTTTAAGGCCTTTCTGTACTCAATTATTCTCTCTCTCCACGAAATGCGAAATACTTCTAGTTTTGTTTTCTTCCAGCTGCGCTCTATTTTTCTGTCTGCTGTTTTTAGGGCCCGAGTGTGCTCATTGTACCATGGCATTGTATTAATTTCCTTAATCTTTTTTAAATGCAAAGGAGCAACTGAATCTAATGTACTGGAAAAGACAGAGGAAATAGTTTCTGTTGCAACATCTTGGTCTTCTAAGCTGTCTGGTATGCTAAGGCGATGAAACTGATCAGGAAGATTATTTATAAAGCGATCTTTAGTGGTAGAAGTGATGGTTCTACCATATTTATGGCAGAGAGGCAGTTTAGCCGCTTTGACCAAATGTAGTATACACAAGACTAGATAATGATCTGAGATGTCGTCACTCTGCTGCAGAATTTCAACGGCATCAATATCGATTCCATGTGACAATATTAGATCTAAAGTATGATTACAACAATGAGTGGGTCCTGACACGTGTTGTCTAACACCAATAGAGTTTAGAATGTCTGTAAATGCCAATCCCAATGAGTCTTTTTTATACATGAGTCTTTTTTCTACATGGATATGTAGACTTTTGAAGACTTTCGAATAATACTGTAAATATTATTATAAATTACAGCAACACCTCCCCCTTTGCCTTTCTGTCAAGGATTGTGTCGATAATCATGATAACCTTGAGGGCTAGACTCATTTAAAGTAATGTAATCATGCGGTATTAGCCAGGTTTCTGTCAAACATAGCATATCTAGATTATTGTCTGTGATAATATCGTTTACAATAAGTGCTTTTGAAGAAAGTGATCTAATATTTAACAACCCAAGCTTTATCATTTGTTTATCATTATTATCTCTATTTTTTATTTGTTGAACATCAATTAAATTTTTACCATTAAAATGGGTTTGGAAGTTTTTTGTTTTTACTAATTCGGGGTACAGACACAGTCTATCTAGGTGTGAGAGTTTCTATGTGTTGGGAATTATCTGACTTCTGTAACGTGAGGCAGCTAGCAGACGGTCGGTTTAGCCAGTCTGTCTGCTGCTTTTTTCCTGTCCTGGGCCCCAGTTTGTCATGTTTCAGCTCTAAGTCTATGTGCCATATTACTAGAGAGAAGAGCAGCACCATCCCGGGAAGGATGAATACCCTCTCTTTTCAACAGGTCAGGTCTGCCCCAAAAACGTTTCCAATTGTCTTTGAAACCTATATTATTCTGCGGACACCACTTAGAGAGCCAGCCACTGAGTGATGATAATCTGCTAACTATCTCATCACTCCAACGAACAGGAAGAGGGTAGAGCAAATTACTTCTCCTGACATTGTACTTGCGAGTTCACACACCTCTTTAATGTTAATTTTAGTGATCTCCGACTGGCGAAGTCGAACATCATTTGTGCCGACATGAATAATAATTTTAGAGTATTTACGATTAGCATTAGCCAGCACTTTTAAATTTGCTTTGATGTCAGGTGCTCTGGCTCCCGGCAAACATGTGACTATGGTGGCTGGTGTCTCTATTTTCACGTTCCGTGTAATAGAATCGTCAATAACTAGGGCACTTTCAACAGGATTCTCAGTGGGTGCGTCACTGAGTGGGGAGAACCTGTTTGATGTTCTTACTGGAACCGAAGTGTGGTGTTTTCCGCGGCTAGACCGCCTCATCGTTACCCAAGTGCCCTGCTGCGTGGGCTCTACAGCCGGAACCGAACAATGTACAGAGTTCACTAAGCTAGTCGCATCCAAAACAGTATCTGAAGCCCCTGCATTCTTACTATCCTTGATTGAAGTTTGGATGCGTGTCTCTAATTCTGAGATTCTCTCTGTCAGCCTGACTATTTCCCTACATTTAGGACATGTAAATCCCTCGTCGCTGACAGAGAGAGCTATGCTGAACATGTGACAAATGGAACAGGAAACAATTCTGGGGAGAGGATGACATGACTCACCATGTTTGTAGACTGATCCGAGTTACCACAGCTGTTTGATGAATGCGCTGAAAAAGGAGTGCGCGAGAGACTGATGACAAAACAAGCTAGCGAGATGCAAACGCGTTGTAACAGCGATTTAGATTCAAAGATTACAAGCTAGCGACGTCAGATTAATGTGGTAGGCAATAGCATATATAAAGTAATAATAATATGAGCAACAATGAATAAAAGTACGAGATTCAATAAAAGTAATAGAAAACAAAGCTATACGGAGGCGCAAACCACTGTGAGCAGCGAGGCAGAGGCAGCGAGGCAAAAAGGAGCAATCGAGCCAAGCTTCTGAGCCAAGTTCACCCAAAAATTAAAATTCTGTCATTTATTACTCACCCTCATGTCGTTCCACACCGCCAAGACCTTCGTTACTCTTCGGAACACAAATTAAGATATTTTAGTTGAAATCCGATGGCTCCGTGAGGCCTTCATAGGGAGCACTGACATTTCCTCTCTCAAGACGAGAATATTTTTGGTGCGCCAAAAAAAACAAAATAATGACTTATATAGTGATGGCCAAATTCAAAACACTGCTTCAGGAAGATTCGGAGCACAAATGAATCCGTGTATCGAATCTGCTGTTCGGAGTGCTAAAGTCACGTGATTTCAGCCGTTGGCGGTTTGACACGAGATCCGAATCATGATTTGACACAAAATTCATAACGCTCTGATGCTTCCTGAACTAGTGTTTTGAAATCGGCCATCACTATATAAGTCGTTATTTTGTTTTTTTTGGCGCACCCAAAATATTCTCGTCGCTTTATAATATTAATATTGAACCACTGAACTCACAAGAACCGATTTAAATATGTTTTTAGTACCTTTATGGATCATGAGAGAGAAAATGTCATTGCTCCCTATGCAGGCCTCACTGAGCCATCGGATTTCAACTAAAATATCTTAATTTGTGTTCCGAAGATTAATGAAGGTCTTACGGGTGTGGAACGGCATGAGGGTGAGTAATTAATGACATTATTTTCATTTTTGGGTGAACTAACCCTTTAACTAATACAACCTTATTGTAAAGAGTTACCATATTCACATAAGTTGGCAATCAGGGATTGAACAGAGCTAGAATGGGGAATAGAAAGTGTGTCTTCAAAGTGGCAACTTTGTTCTGCCTTATCAGTCCAGAGAAATTTCATGACAGTGGAAGTTCTCAAAATTTCACACAGGGTCTTGTGTTGCATAATCAGGTAGAAATTTACTAAACCAACATGTGAGGCCCAGGAATGAGCACACAAAGGCCATGTCATGGGGAGCCGGTGCGTGCACAACAGCAGCTATGTTATCAGGGTCTGGATGTAGTCCCTCTTTAGAAATTGTGTGCCTCTTAGTGCCTCTTAGTCCCTCTTAGAAATTGGGTGGGGGGGGTGTACAAATTTGTACAAAATGTTTTAAAGATAAATTCTTTAATCTGGTGAACTTTGAGAGTTCAAAATAAAGAGCTCCAACCGATGTTCAGTGTGCAAATTGAACAAAGAAAAGGTCTGTGCATTGACTTGTACCTGAATCCACTGTTACTACCACTGATCTACATGCGTATCAAATGTTGTGTCCAATTCTGATCAGAATTATCTAACAAATATATATATTATAATATATACATATAACTGACATTATATATATATATATATATATATATATATATATATATATATATATACAGTGGGTATGGAAAGTATTCAGACCCCCTTAAATTTTTCACTCTTTGTTATATTGCAGAATATTGCTAAAATCATTTAAGTTCTTTTTTTTTCCTCATTAATGTACACACAGCACCCCATATTGACAGAAAAACACAGAATTGTTGACATTTTTGCAGATTTATTAAAAAAGAAAAACTGAAATATCACATGGTCCTAAAAGTATTCAGACCCTTTGGTGTGACACTCATATATTTAACTCAGGTGCTGTCCATTTCTTCTGATCATCCTTGAGATGGTTCTACACCTTCATTTGAGTCCAGCTGTGTTTGATTATACTGATTCAGACTTGATTAGGAAAGCCACACACCTGTCTATATAAGACCTTACAGCTCACAGTGCATGTCAGAGCAAATGAGAATCATGAGGTCAAAGGAACTGCCTGAAGAGCTCAGAGACAGAATTGTGGCAAGGCACAGATCTGGCCAAGGTTACAAAAAAAATTCTGCTGCACTTAAGGTTCCTAAGAGCACAGTGGCCTCCATAATCCTTAAATGGAAGACGTCTGGGGCGACCAGAACCCTTCCTAGAGCTGGCCGTCCGGCCAAACTGAGCTATCTGGGGAGAAGAGCCTTGGTGAGAGAGGTAAAGAAGAACCCAAAGATCACTGTGGCTGAGCTCCAGAGAGATGCAGTCGGGAGATGGGAGAAAGTTGTAGAAAGTCAACCATCACTGCAGCCCTCCACCAGTCGGGGCTTTATGGCAGAGTGGCCCGACGCCTCTCCTCAGTGCAAGACACATGAAAGCCCGCATGGAGTTTGCCAAGATGGTGAGAAATAAAATTCTCTGGTCTGATGAGACCAAGATAGAACTTTTTGGCCTTATTTCTAAGCGGTATGTGTGGAGAAAACCAGGCACTGCTCATCACCTGTCCAATACAGTCCCAACAGTGAAGCATGGTGGTGGCAGCATCATGCTGTGGGGGTGTTTTTCAGCTGCAGGGACAGGACGACTGGTTGCAATCGAGGGAAAGATGAATGCGGCCAAGTACAGGGATATCCTGGACGAAAACCTTCTCCAGAGTGCTCAGGACCTCAGACTGGGCCGAAGGTTTACCTTCCAACAAGACAATGACCCTAAGCACACAGCTAAAATAATGAAGGAGTGGCTTCACAACAACTCCGTGACTATTCTTGAATGGCCCAGCCAGAGCCCTGACTTAAACCAAATTAAGCATCTCTGGAGAGACCTAAAAATGGCTGTCCACTAACGTTTACCATCCAACCTGACAGAACTGGAGAAGATCAGCAAGGAGGAATGGCAGAGGATCCCCAAATCCAGGTGTGAAAAACTTGTTGCATCTTTCCCAAAAAAGACTCATGGCTTCATTAGATCAAAAGGGTGCTTCTACTAAATACTGAGCAAAGGGTCTGAATTCTTAGGACCATGTGATATTTCAGTTTTTCTTTTTTAATAAATCTGCAAAAATGTCAACAATTCTGTGTTTTTCTGTCATATGGGGTGCTGTGTGTACATTAATGAGGAAAAAAATGAACTTAAATGATTTTAGCAAATGGCTGCAATATAAGAAAGAGTGAAAAATTTAAGGGGGTCTGAATACTTTCCGTACCCACTGTATATTATAAAGCACTATTATAAAGCGGTAATGTTTATTCAATTCTAATATATGTATTTATGTATTTATTTTATTGTCATCTAACACATGGATCTGTTTTTTTTTTTCCTACAGGACGTTTTCTATGCTAAAATTTCTATAATAAAATACATATGTGATATCTTATTAAATAATTAGCACCAAACAAACAATATATTTCTGAATAAAGATTACTAAAAATGATTGCACAACCACCAAATAGGTGGTGATGTGCACTAAGTAGGTTATGTAAATCGGCATTAAACAAAAGGAGGAGGAGGAAGTAGAATGCTACGCTTTTTCTTAGCTTCTGTTTCCATGGTAAATCATTGATTCATTGCTCTGTTGAGAATGTCTTGTGTGTTAACAGGGAACATACTCTGGGTTGGCTGAACTAACTCCCAGACTCCTTTTTGGAACTAGCATATCTAGAGTAAGCAATATTTGTTTTTGTGTCAAACGAGAGTTCAGAGTATATGTGACGGTAAGTTAACCTTGCTTTCTGGAATACCCACAAGAGCTGTAGTTCCAACCACAAAGTTTGCGATGCTGTTTGCAAACATTCATTGGTTTTGGGAAAAGGCAAATTGCTGAACTATGTTGGTAACAAAAGAATTTGCAAACATAGTTGGCAAACAATGCTTTTGGGAAATATACTTGTTTGTGTCAACCCTGACCCTGGAGTACCCTCAATAGTATGTGCATGGATTGACTTACACCCATTTCAGCTCTCTAATGAGCTGATGAGTTCAGTCAGGTGTGTTTGATTAGGGACACATACAAAATATGCAGTATTGGGGGCAAATTCTAAATGGAAGGGAGCATCCCTATGCCCTACTCCCTTCGAAGGGACTTTGAGGGAGCAGGGCACTTGCGTGCCATTATGTAGCCATTTGGAATGCACTTGGCGAAGGAAGCAACATAATTTCTTCATTATCTTCAGCTGGGATGTTCCCATGACAATGCAGCATGGTGTCCATCAGCCAATTAGCTGTTCTCATGACAGAAATTTCTTATTATTGCTGTTAACATAGCTGTTGCAAATAAAAATACATTTATATATATTTTAAAATGTTATATATGTGTGTGTAAGTGTATTTCTCAGTTCTCAACTTTAAAACTTAACCATCTTATCTTTGGAAAATGCATTACTCAACACATTTCTAACCTATGAAACTTATTTAAACATATCATGACAAAACTGTGTGAAATATATCACGAAAAAAAAAAACAGCTTGAATTGCTATGTTTGTTAACTCGAACTTTCCCGCCATCTAGCTTGAAAATGAATGAATCACGAGTATTCGCTGGGTCACATGACCATAAATAATAAAATTACTTCCTCAAAGTGACCATCGCATGTACCCTTCATTAACGGCCTTGTGGAAGGGCCCTTTGTGAAGGGATTCAGTTGTTCACTTTTGTTTGGAACACCCCTACAAATGGTGTCCCCTTCTCAAAGTGCCCTTCAAGGGTGCAAAAATGCAGTTTGGAATTTGCTCTGATCAGGGAGTAGGAGTCATCACCTTTTATTTGTGTGCAGGGTTTATGCATTGGAGGTATTTTCTGCAATAAATAAATAAACAGCAGTAAATAACTAAATATCAAACATAAATATCTACATACTGTTGTATAAAACAGCAAACTATAAATTAAAAAATATAAACAACCCTCTTAAAGTTTGATTAGCAGAATAAGAAACAAAGAAGTAAACAGAATATAAAATAGCATATAAACAACTTAAGGTACATTATACAGCATCCTCATTATGAAATTGAAGTATAACAAATATTATACAGAATCACAAACATAGTTAACGAGGTAGGTCAATATTAGTAATATAAGCCGCGATACTGGTGGCACTTTCACATGCGTTTCACATGACGAACTAATAATCATAAAGATTGCACAACTGTCACGATCACCGTCAGTTCCTGTCACTTCCCGGACTCCAATTCCCATCATCCCCCTCAGCCAGTCACATGCTCACACTCCACACCAATCACCTATCGCCACATACAGCTTTGCACATCACTTGGACTATAAAGGACTCACGCACACACCACCGGATCGCGAAGTCTTGTTAACTATTGTTGCAATTCCAAGCATTACCCTGTGTTTATCCTGTCTATTCCTGTTCCTGCTTTTGACCCTCGCTTTGTTACCCTGTTCCGTGATTGATATCTGCCTGCCTCTGACCATTGCCTGTATTCTGACCACGATTCTGCCTGTTCCTTGTGATTCCTGTTTGCTCCTGTCTGACCCTGCCTGTACGACCACTCTCACTTTTAATAAAACTCTGCATTTGGATCCCCTGCCTGAGTCTCCCATCATTACAGAAGACTTCGCCGCCACCACGATCCAGCAGCTTTCCCGGAGAGCATTTGTACGGTATGGACATTGCATCAATTGTTTGTTGTGGAGTACGCAGGGCACACGGTCATTGGAGGAATATGTAGCGGGATATTTGGACATTGCACAGTATTCAAACTTGCCTGACTGCGCACTCATAGACTTCTTCTGTGATGGTGTGAACCAGCCACTCAAATCACAACTCATCCGTGAGGGACCCCGTACATCTCTAAGTCATTTCATAGATTACGCTTTATTGACTGTTGGCTCTCCGTTCACTGTGGTTGTCGCGGAGAAATGCCATGGTGAATCACGTAATGGCCGCCGCGCCAAGGAACACGCACAAAATGGTGGCTACCATCACAACAACAGTTCATGTCTCCGCTGATCTTCCTGACCCACGCCACGCATCTGCCGATCTTCCAGAGCCACGTCACGTCTCCGCTGATTGCCCAGAGTCACGTCATGTCTCCACTGATCGCCCAGAGCACCGTCACGTCTCCGCTGATCGCCCAGAGCAACGTCACATCTCTAGATCAGTCAGAAAGCGGAGGGGATTGCGTTCCAGTGTGGCTGATCCACCGCTGACTTCAGCACGAGCGGCTGGCATTCCTAAGCATCCGCCGGCCGCTTCGCTCTCAAGCCCAGTGGTCGCTTCACTCTCAAGCCAGCCGGTCGCTTCGCTCTCAAACCCGGTGGCCGCTTCGCACTCAAGCCAGCCGGACGCTTCGCTCTCAAGCCCGCCGGTCGCTTCGCACGTGAGCTCGCCGGTTGCAACGCACTCAAGTTCTCCATTTGCAACGCACTCAAATTCACCGGTTGCAACGCACTCAGATTCACCGGTTGCAATGCACTCAAAGTCGCCGATGGCAATGCATTCAAATTTGCCGGTTGCAATGCACTCAAATTCGCCGGTTGCAACACATTCAAGTTCGCCGGTTGCAACGCACTCAAGCGCCCTGGACGCGATGGACAAGATGGCTGCTTTGCCAGTGCCCACGGGCAAGATGGCCGCCCCTTCGGTGCTTATGGATGTAGGGGGCGTTTCAGCCATTGAGTCCGCTCCAGAACCCGCTTCAGCCAGTAAGTCTGCTCCAGAACCCGCTCCAACCGGTGAACCATCGCCTCACCCTCGGAAGAGGAGGAGGAGGAGGAAGAAGGCTTCTTCCATTCTTCAAGGCTCACAAGCCTTTCAAGAGCCCGCTGTGGGTCCGGAGACCACTCCAGAGGTCTCTTCTGCACCGCCCAAGCTTCTTGCTCTGCCAGCGCCGCCCAAGCTCCTAGCCCTGCCAGCACCGCTCAAGCTTCTTGCTCTGCCAGCACCGCCCAAGCTCCTAGCCCTGCCAGCACTGCCCAAGCTCCTAGCCCTGCCGGCGCCGCCCAAGCTCCTTGCTCTGCCAGCGCCGCCCAGGTTCCTTGCTCTGCCAGCGCCACTCAAGCGTCTTGCCCTGCCGGCGCCGCCCAAACGCCTTGCCCTGCCGGCGCCATCCGAACTCCTTGTCCACGAACCCACTACGGACCCCGTTGAAATCCCCAAGAACTTTTTTGGGGGGGGCAGTATACCTAAGGGTGGGGAGCTTGTGGGTGGGAACCCTGCCCGGCCACGGCCAGCAACTGCCTCTGAGCTGCTATGGCCATTTAAGGACTATAACTCTTTATGGCCATTTATGGACTCTGACCCACCGTGGTCATTTACGGACTCTGTCTCGCCGTGGCTGCCCAAGCCACCTGACCTGCCGTGGTTGCCCAAGCCACCTAACCTGCCGTGGCTGCCCGAGCCACCTGACCTGCCATGGTTGCCTGAGCCACCTGACCTGCCGTGGCTGCCCAAGCCACCTGACCTGCCGTGGTTGCCTGAACCACCTGACCTGCCGTGGCTGCCCGAGCCACCTGACCTGCCGTGGTTGCCTGAGCCACCTGACCTGCCATGGCTGCCTGAGCCACCTGACCTGCCATGGCTGCCCGAGCCATCTGACCTGCCGTGGTTGTCTGAATCACCTGACCTGCCTGCCCGAGCCACCTGACCCGCCGTGGATTCATGGCACTCCTGACCTGCACTGGCTGTCCGTGGCACCTGACCCGCCATGGCTGCCGTGGCTGGCTGCCCGTGGCACCTGACCCACCATGGCTGCCCGTAGCACCTGACCTGCCATGGTTACCCATGGCACCTGATCCATTGTGGCTGCCCTGGAACCTGCATTGGAGACCATGTTCCCGCCGTAGCTCCAATGCAATATTCGTGCCACTTACGAGGACGCGCCTTCCGGAAGGGGGGCGTTATGTCACGATCACCGTCAGTTCCTGTCACTTCCCGGACTCCAATTCCCATCATCCCCCTCAGCCAGTCACATGCTCATATTCCACACCAATCACCTATCGCCACATACAGCTTTGCACATCACTTGGACTATAAAGGACTCACGCACACACCACCGGATCGCGAAGTCTTGTTAACTATTGTTGCAATTCCAAGCATTACCCTGTGTTTATCCTGTCTGTTCCTGTTCCTGCTTTTGACCCTCGCTTTGTTATCCTGTTCCGTGATTGATATCTGCCTGCCTCTGACCATTGCCTGTATTCTGACCATGATTCTGCCTGTTCCTTGTGATTCCTGTTTGCTCCTGTCTGACCCTGCCTGTACGACCACTCTTACTTCTGTAATAAAGCTTTTCATATGTATTAATTATTTTACATAATACAAATTCTCTCAGAACATATTTTTTAGAGCCTTTAATTTAAGTTAAATTTCAGAATAGAATTCATGACAGCTACCTAGTGTACACTTTTTTGGTCAAAAACAGGTTGATTAATCAAACAAGTTAACAGAGCGCACAATGCAGGAATTCAGTCAAAATGGAGCACTGCAGAAGAATGTGTAAGGTGATGAGCCGTTTCACTGCTCACTGATGACTAACGGCACTTCCTTGTGAAATAAAAATGAAGATGAATTGTAAATTCCTTCCTTGATTTGGTAAAACTAACAAAGGCTGTAATTTAATACATTTGCAATTACATTGATGCAAGGTCATTGCATTTTAATTACAGACCTATGCCACTCTGATTCACTGGTTATAGTTGCTAAAGAAAATGATCTGTTAAGCCACATTTAAATATTCTTGAAAACTGGCTGAGTACCTCCAGCTCTGCACAGTTTAGATGTCTCCCTAATCAAACACACCTGATTCAACTCATCAGCTCATTAGTGAAGACTCCAAGACATCATGGGTACATGAGATAAGAGAGACACCCACAATGTGCTGTGTTGGGGGTACTGCAGGGCCAGGGCTGGGAACCACTGCTTTAGTACAAGCAAAAGATGATGTTCAAAACCACTGTAGAATGACATATACATTTAAATGACAGACAGAATTGCAACATACTGTACTGTAATTCACAAAATGCAATATAGGGTTTGATGAAGTAGCATAAAATAGTGAATTACCCATAATTTTGAAAAAAGATGACTGTTGAGCTTGATGTAAGTTACACACAAACAGCACTTTGTTTTTGTTTTTTTAACTGTCGCTGAATATATTTTATACTACTTTGGGGTTTAAAACACTTTAAGGGCTGTGTAAAGTAATTCATACCCAGCAACCTAGAAATAATGTTACGTTCTGTATAGAGCTGCAGTTCTGTTATGTAGCATAAACACTGTCAGTGTGAGAATTTGAGGTGAGAGGTTCAGAAAATCAAATTGCCAAAAGGATGACTGTCAACTGCTGAAAAAAGACAATTTTCCAGACATGCACGTTGAGGCTGTATCCTGAAAGTCTTCTAGTATTTGGAGTCCTTGGCAGCCTATGTTCTTAAATTTACATGTATGCATTTAGCAAAATTTTTATCTGAAGCAACTTACATTGCATTGAAGGGATACAGTTTATCAGTATCAGTTCATGCATTCCCTGGAAATCTAATCCATGACATTGGTATTGCTAGTGACATGCTCTACAGTTCTTCTGATGTTTTTCTAACCTGCATTAACTGGGCCAATCAAGTGTGTTCCGGACCTTGTCCTTGATGTCTCACTCTTGGCAAGCAATGTGTCACATGATACCTATTTTCAAAGATGCATCGCTGGGACCCCCTCTAAGCAGGAAATGCTTAAAGCTCTTTTTCCCACTGTGGTCTTTCACCCCAGAGCATGGCATTATGGACTGGGTTGCCTTACCCTTCTGAGGCATTCCACAACTCCTCATTCCCAACCGCTACTCAACTATCAGTTCCCACAGAGCATGGGGATGTGCCCTTGGATTCAAAATTATTTGTGTGGAGTCTTATTGGCTATCATGTTGTAAGATGCCAAATGTACTTGTAGGAAAGAAAGAAAGAAAAAGAAAGAAAGAAAGAAAGAAAGAAAGAAAGAAAGAAAGAAAGAAAGAAAGATCCACAACCAAATACAAATGATAGAAAGAATAGAAAATTACAGCACAACCAAAACAGTCTCTTTAATAATGGCATTATGTTCTATTGTGGTTGGTCTATACAGGTGGTTTAATTCTCTGAATAGCTGCATTGAAGTTGGTTTAGGAATTGTTGTTTATAAATTGTTAATTGTTCACTTGGAACTAGTCCTCAAACAAGCACACTCTTACATAAGAAAATCCCCCTCAACAGAAAGAAAAGAGGGAAAGAGGACAAGCCACCAGATTGTATAAATATAAAATGCATGCAAACTGGTTTCATGCCCTCATCAAACTCAAATCACTCCTTGACTCCTGGAAAAGAGCTGCTTTGACACAATCTGCATTGTAAAAAGCGCTATATAAATAAAGGTGACTTGACTTGACTTGACAAACGAGTCCAACCTGCACCAGAATGCTGGGTGGGCCTCTCTCTCTTCTCTTTAAAGTCTTCTCTGTCTGGTCAGATGCACGTCTGTGATGTTTCCTAAATGACGTGCAGTGTGCAGTCAGGGATAGTGCAATGTTTTATTCCAGGAGCCTTTGAGAGAACAAATGCCAGAGTGAGTCGCAACACTGCCGGCAGCCATGTGTTCAGCTCCACAGATGTCTGGTCCACAGCAGCCCACCTCTGCCCACCACTGGCCCTCAGCAGAGGTAGAAAATGTCAATTTTATAGTGGTCCTCTGGTATTCTATCCAGAAGATAGATTGCAACGATATAGTTACATTTTTCTTTTTATTTTTCTTTTCTTTTTTTATTTCTTTCCATGGCACCCAGTTATCATTAGCGTGGAGAAGAGCAACCATAGGCCACTGTAATAGGCTGTACAAAATTATAATTTGAATGGTATCCTTATATAGTGAATAACTGTATAGTTTTTACAGGGAAAAAATGTAAATTGACATTCCTAGAATTCCCTGCGTGACACTTCACATTGATGAATTTTTGTTGAAATAACTATTTTTCTTAATTTATTTCTTATTAGTTATGTACATTAGGGTTTTATGTTACATCTAATGTTGTTAAATTAATGTTTATTGCATTACTTTAGTGTCATGTGTGTTACCATTATGGTATTTTGTGTTTGTGTGAATGACTGTGCACCTTTTATATTAGTTTTCACTTTCTCAGTTTGTGGAAAAGCTGCTTGTGATAACCTTTGATTCATCATTTTACTTTCTCATCATCACCTGTTTTTGGTGGTTGTCAGTGTATTACAAAGGTACAAAACAGACATAAGTACTTCAATAGGTTGGTATATTAACATTATATCAGTTGAAAATACTTGACAACATTATATCAGTTGAAAATGAAATACTTTTTTTTTTTTTTTACTGTAAATTTAAGTTTAATCTGTAAAACCTAAAATGTTGTTACCATAGTCTGTTTTTTATGGTAAATTTCTGGCAACCACAGCTCTTTTTTTCATCTTTTATGCTTTATAATGCATGTTAGAAAGGGATAAACACATTAACTCAAGATTTCATGGTTGCAACAGTAAATAAAGGTAACTTATTCTCATTATTGCACTAATTAAAGAACAATTTTTATACAACTGCCAATAAACATGAAATGAAATCAATACTACTTTTCTTTACCATTACTTCTATCCTTGTTCTAACAAAAATTTAACATTTCATTTGCATTGCAATTTTTATATTAATGTGTTAATGTGACTGTAAACAGTCAATATTTTATTGATAAGCTGTTAATAATAATGGTATTATATATTCAACCTCCTTTAATGAGAAAAAAAAAAAAAAAAAGTTAGTAGGGATAGTTAACTTCACAAGGGACCAAGCAAAGCATCGCAATTTTAAGTCAACCTCATCTACATGTATGGTGTAAAACTATATTATGTGCGAGGAGGGACCACTTATTTTAATTAAATTAATAGAATTACCAAACGGCTAAAACATCCAAAATGTAAAAAAAAAAAAAAAAATCGGAAAAACGGTTTCCTACTGATTTATTGACCCTTTAATAATACTTTCACCCCATTATTTAGACACAGTTGTAAATGTGTGTATTTAATTGACTCTCTGTCTGTCTGTGTGTGTGTGTGTGTGTGTGTGTGTGGTGTGGGTGGGTGTGGGTGTGTGTGTGTGTGTGTGTGTGTGTGTGGGTGTGTGTGTGGGTGTGTCTGTGTAAAGCCGATCATGTCTACTCTTCAGTCTCTGTCAAAAGACAAAAGACTTCAAATCCAACATTGCAAATATACATTGGTGTATAAAACGATGTCAGAAACTTTATATAACCTGCACTTCTCGTGTTTATTGCCTCTTTATGATGATCGCTTGTTGTATTCCTCATTTGTAAGTCGCTTTGGATAAATGTGTCTGCTAAATGATGGCCTATGAAAATTATTAATAAAAAACGTTTTAAAGATTTTGTAAGCATATTGCGTAGTTGTACTCGGACAAACGTTGCATTTTTTGTATTTATTTAATTTTATTTTATTATTATTAGGCTATTATTATTATTATTTTGCATACGCCTATATAAACAGCGACACACTTCAAAACTATCTTTGCCTCAAATGCTCCGATCAGTCATTGCCAAGTAAATTAAAAAGCCATCTGCCATGATTGTGTTGATTACAGCGGCAAATCTGCGCCTCAAATCAATGAACACAATCGGAGTTGTGTGTGTTTAATCCCATCCTTTCCCATTCACATAAACAGCATTTTAACAAAAATATACGCACCCACCTAAGGAAGTGACGCGTGAAACAAACCCTCAACAGCTAGACTTATCTATAAAGCAATAATAGTGAAATGAAATGCATAAATGAAAAAGAAATCTTCAGCACAAAATAAATCTTAGCACAGTGTCTAGTTATTTTACGACTAAACATTCCATTTTTTTTTAAATTCACATATAATGTTGAAAAAAAATCGTGGCAGCCAATAACAATGTATTTACAGATTACAAGATTACAAAATACAAGCTTAATGTCTACAAACGACGCAGCTTTTATTTAGTGTTAAAAAATACAGTAGGCTACAAACATACGTAATTTGAACGAAGGAGAAATCTTGGTTAGAGATACTGTCCAAACTTACAATTAACATTAAAACATAGACTGTCAGACAGTTTTAAAAAATATTTTTCAGGGCACTACAATATTACTCTCCATAGCGGTAAGTGTGATTGTGGAGGTGTCACACGGCAGTGAACTTGTGGAACCCTTTGACTGATCCGTCTGTCGCGCTTCCTTTCAAACAATTCATGTCCAGTTAAGTTCAGAGTTCACCGTGCTCCAGAATTAGCTCTGTTTTCCTAACAGAAAAAAAAGTAAAAATAGTCGTCATATACGGACTGTTTTTAAATCTGAATTCAAGTCTCCTTAATAAACGTATAGGCTGTTTCATTACATATGTGTAACAGTGACTCTTTTGTAGACATGAGATATTTAAAATCATTTGTTCCATTTTTTTATTAATGAGATCTATAGCTACAATAACGTGACTTTTAAAGTTTTTAGCAATCCGGGCAGTAACATGAAAATTAACATTAAACGAGAAGAAAAATGAATAATTCATGCGTTTATTAGATGTGTTTTGGTACTTTTTACACATTCGTAATTTTAAACGTTTTACTGTAAAAAGTATTCTCTAACATTTAACAATAAACACTGATGTATATTGCGAATAGTGCACTACAGCTATGACGCCAGTGTTCTAATGATGAATTTTGCAAAACTGAGTTATGTCACGCTAACGTGACTAGTCGAACAATGTGGCTTTCCTCTTTTTAAGTGGCCATGAATTTCAGACTGGCAATGTGTCAAATATTTTATTGGAAGACGTCATGGAAAATATGAATATTAACTGAGACAGGAGAACGAATTAGTCTCTGTTAAAAAATATTATGATGATGATGATGATGATGATGATTAATGTTGTTGCTATTGTTGTTAATTATAATTATACTTCTATTACCACTACTACTACTACTACTAATAATAATAATAATAATAATAAGAGAGCTGAAAACCAACTAGGCTACTATTTGTTTGCACATACCGAGAGAGTGAACTCCTAGGCTACTGCATCAATCACACAAGAGTTTGCGATGACGTTGAAGAACTTTGGCATGCTTTACGTCACAAATCAATGAAACAACTATTCTAAACACATTTAAGGGTGCATTTTCTGTGGATACTGGGTTTTTAAGGGTTAATGTGAGATTAAAAGGGGATATCAGTAGGCCTAGAGTGACGTTAAAACTAAAGGCACTTAACAAACACATCAACCTTAATTAAATGCAGAGGGCGAGACCAAACTGGGTGGTCCATAGCACTTGATAAATGTACGGGCCCCTTTCCAAGCCTTAAAACAATACCTCTATCAATGTGCATTCCTGCACTGAGCAGCACCATGGTCCAAAACCTTCAGGGTATTAGCTGATAACGGAGATATACTCCTGAATGATGATAGCTCGCATTTCTTGCGCCATGACGGCAAGAATTACATACACACATATGTACACATTTCAACAGAAATGGTCTGAAAGTGAATTCGTTATTATATCGTATTTTATATAAAAAAAGTACACTTCAATCTCAAAGCATGGGTGCTGCACAGAGATAAAACATACAAATCACCAGTAGCTAAATTAAAGCGAGACTTAAATATAGATATTAGACCTAGGAGAGAGCAAATAACCAAGATTTCTGAAAGAAAGAAAGAAAGAAAGAAAGAAAGAAAGAAAGAAAAAGAAAGAAAGAAAGAAAGAAAAAAAAGATAATTGTACAATAATTGTATTTCAGTCGTTTGATTTGACTTCAGCAAAGCAAAAACTCAAGCGATACAGTGTGTGAATAGAAATGTGTCGTGTGAACTTGCCTTGATTAAGTGACACAGCAGAATGTTGACTGCAGTCTTCAAGCGAGTTTCCATGAACCCGATACGACCCCAAAACCTCCATTCTTCCGTTCTTAATCAGCTCAAAAATCTTTAAATTTACGTGTAAAATTCAGAATGGTGACGTGGCTATGTGGATTAGCTGCACTAGAGACGCTTTTTGCTTGATTTTTGATTTAAAGAAGCTCAGCGAAAATGTTTACATTCTGCAGTATAAACATCCTCCTCCTGTTCCTGCCTGAAAAAAAAAAGAAAGAAAAGAAACATGCTTTTCATTTTTCATGATTTTATTTGGTGTTATTTCTTTAAAAAATAATCTATTATACGCCTTTTTGCAGCTTCTAAACTTCCCCAAAACCCGCTATCATTTTTATTTATTAATTTGCGAATGCTTTAAAGTACAGTTTTGAAAGTGCCCATTAAATAATTAATTAATTGATCTTATACTCATTAATGTTATCAAAAAGACCCAACACACTGTGATCATCCAGCTGTATTATGCTATTAAATGTTGAATTTATTATTAGTTTAAAATAATTTTGTATTGTCCGAAAATTGTCTCGCTACCAATGTGGACTGAATATGCTATTTTATTTACAATAACTAAAGACTATAAACGCGCTTCATTTAATAGTGCTAGTTGTGCAGATGTTGGTAAGCCCACCCCAGCAAAGCTGACAGTGGGAGGGAAACTGGGCGGACCCTGAGCGACTCTGACGTGCCCATGTTCAAGAGCCTGAGAGGAGCTGATGGAAAAGTAAAAGCCCAACTCCTAAAGGAAGAACAAGAAGACAGGATCTGAAGCCGAAAGAATCTCTTTTCCCTGCAGTTTTATGGTGGGTAGTATTACAAGGGTAGTGCGCAATTACGCATAACCAGGGAAAAATAGAGATTATTCCAGCATTGCATTCCGTTATTAATAAAAAGCAGCGTAAAATCGCAGCCTTTTTGAACGTGGATTTTGACGAGTGCGTGAAGAATGACGGCTGAGGTCCAGCAGCCCTCAGTGCAGACCTCTGCTCACAGTAGCCCCATGTCGGAGAAACCGCACGGACAGACGCCTGTGATGGAAACCTCCTCTTCCTCCTCCAGCACCAAAACTAAAAAGACGAACGCTGGGAATTCGTCGTCCTGAAAAGCCCCCGTACTCTTACATCGCTCTCATTGTCATGGCCATCCAGAGCTCTCCAACCAAACGACTCACTCTGAGCGAAATTTATCAGTTCCTACAGAGCCGCTTCCCGTTTTTCAGAGGTTCGTATCAAGGCTGGAAAAATTCGGTGCGTCACAATCTGTCTCTGAACGAGTGCTTTATCAAGCTGCCCAAGGGTCTGGGAAGACCTGGTAAGGGTCACTACTGGACCATCGACCCGGCCAGTGAGTTCATGTTCGAGGAGGGATCTTTCCGCAGGAGGCCGCGGGGATTCAGGCGCAAATGTCAGGCGCTCAAACCTTCCATGTACAGCATGATGAACGGGCTGGGATTCAATCACATACCCGAGTCCTATAACTTTCAGGGGGGCGGAGGGGGGCCTGTCTTGTCCTCCAAACAGTTTATCTTTGGAGAGTGGGATTGGGATGATGAATGGACATTTGGCCAGCAATATGGAAGGAATGGGCTTGGCAGGACACTCCATGTCCCATCTATCAGCGAATAGTGGACATTCCTACATGGGCAGTTGCACGGGATCCTCAGGGAGTGAGTACCCCCACCACGACAATTCCGCATCGCCGCTTCTCACCAGCGGGGGAGTGATGGAGCCGCATGCTGTGTATTCTAGCACGGCCTCAGCCTGGCCTCCAGCGCCCCCGGCCTCTCTAAATAATGGGGCGTCTTACATCAAACAGCAACCGCTCTCTCCGTGCAACCCGGGAGCCAATCCACTGCAGCCCAGTTTACCCACACACTCTCTGGAACAGTCCTACCTGCACCAGAACGGCCACGGCACCGCCGACCTTCAAGGTAAAGTTTTCAAGATGATTTGACATCGACAGACATGTTTAACAGAAATATTTTATCTCGATATATGTGTTCAATTTCATGAATAGGCGAGAGGTATAACTGAATTATTTTTAAAACAACACATCTGAAGCTAATGCATTGCCAACAGTCAATACACAATTATCTTTTATTCAATTAATATGCTGTTCAATCTTCAGAATCACTGCATTTAATTCGCGTAATATGGGCACAATAATGCAAAGTGTGATCAAAATTTATCTTTAGCAAAACATAAAAAAGTTTATCCGTGGCTTTGGTTTCTTGTTCATTTCACGGGAGTCTTTAGCACAGTAAGCCTCTAGCACACATATCGACACCATTCTGCACATGCACAGTTAGAAGTGATTTCTGCCTGATTGCTGTAATCTCCACTGGGGCAAGAGCAAGAAGAACCACGCCACGAGCCCAGAAGCAATGTGTCCGTGGGGAATCGCGTGCAAGCAGTCTTATAAAAACGATCCCACCCAGATCTTAAGACATCCAGGTCTCACACAGCACTCCAATGCATTATCAGAAACAACTTACTGTAATCAAAAGCTTTTTTTAAAACATATGAAACTTAATAATGACGCTTAAAATGTGTTGATAGGCCATAATGGTATGGTGACGATTTTTAATAGGCCTATACATTTAATTTATAATAATATTATATAATGCTTAAAAGATCATTATGTCTACATTAGAGATATCATTAAAATTTATATATATATAGATAGATAGATAGATAGATCGATAAACGAAGGTCAACAAATACTACTGCCCGGCGTTTGACAACAGTCGCTAAATGTCCAAACAAACAAAAACAATTGTGGATTTGAGTTTGATATAGGCCTTCTTTACGATTAGAAATTTTTAAAAGATAAAGAAATATTTTCACGTTGAATGGACGACTGAATGTCACAGGCAAATGTGTAATTCATAAACATTTTTTACATGTAGCAGTAGTAGTAGTAGTGTTAGTAATAGCAATAGTAGTAGTAGTAGGAGTAGTAGTAGTAGTAGTAATAGTTTGATGTTTAAAATGTCAAGAACACTACAAGAACATTAGCCGATTTTTTAATAATGTGCCATATTTTGTGTCTATGCAGGTATGCCGCGCTACCATTCCCAGTCTCCCAGCATGTGTGACAGGAAAGAATTCGTCTTCTCTTTTAACGCCATGACCTCTTCATCGATGCATTCACCAGGGAGCAGCTCGTACTACCACCATCAGCAGGTCTCCTATCAGGACATCAAACCCTGTGTGATGTGACAGCATTTTTACAAAGAAGACTTAATGCAACGACAAGCAACAGAGTAAACTGACCCAAATGGAACCATGGAGGTCTATAAGTGGCTCTTTTGGATATATACATGGAATTTAAAAAAAAATGCCGTTTATTACTAATCAGAACTTGGCAATAGAAACGCACTGTTAGAAAATTACAAACTCAAAGGAGCACTTCAAAAAGTCCTATTCTCTACTTAGAGAGAATTCAAAATGGAAAACCCTTCAGCTTCAGATCTCTGCGAATAATAAGATCGAGACCAAACTAAAAGTCACAGTATCTCGTTTCCAACAGCTCGGTACTAACTCTGCTGGCGGATGACTACCACACTCGGAGATGCAAAGATGAGTGAAACGCTTCAATGTTGATATACTGTTATTCTTAAAGACGAGTTTGTATTGTTTGGATAAACGTTTTATCTACAATCATTTTCATTTCGCTTTAAATGATGAAAACCATAAGCACGCGAAATGGAGGCACTTTTAAACCATAAAGCGCAACTTATTTATTCTATTAAAATGGTTATTTTTAGGCTACAGTTATAGCCACAGTATTGACCGCTTTATTGGCAATATTTGCCCAATGTAACATTAAGGTTAAATATAAGCACTGTTAGTTATTTTGATTGTTTATTTAGTTGTAAATACATACATATATTGACACGTCTTATTTCTCAAACACTGTATAAACTGTACATGGGGTAAGACATATCTTTTAGTAGGATTTCTTTTCAATGAATTTAAATATTAGTTGATGTAATCCTTTAGTTCAATTGAAAATTAAAGTAATGGCATGGAGTTTGCAATATCTGTTTAAAATATGACTTTTCTAAACAAGATATAATATGTTTTGTGAATTTGAATTTATAGATTGAATTTTATAGGTTTGTGGACTAAATTTCTGCATTATTCATCGAACCAGTAATTAAGCTGAATGTAGAATTTAAAGACGTATAGGCCAATATGTAATGCCAGATAAAATAATAATAATAATAATAATAATGGGAAATAACTACAATAATATTGCTTAAATTTTAGTGCCAGCAATAACAACAATATTGTTGTTGTTGTGTTGTTATTTATACAGATGTTACAGACAGTTATTATTTTGTGCCACATTCTTCATGATTGATTTTATTCCTGGAGAGAAGTTGACCGCATAAAGCTTACTCACATTTAATAAACCAAATATACGTACAAAACCAAGGTATTTTTTTTTTTCAAAATAGTGTTCACTAGTATAGCTTAAAATGAAATATTATGAGAACACTAATTCCAGTGTAATGCAAATATATTCTATAAAAAAATTCATATCATACAGGAAAAAAAAAATAATAGCAAGTTAATTTTATTAAAAGTTGTTTTATTTTCTATACAGAATAATAATCTTTCATAATAATAAGGTGATTTGACTTTCATAATGAAAAAAAAAACGATGTAATATTATGTTAACAAATGTTTTTCATATTAAATCTAATTTTCTAGTTTTGCTATATAAGAGTCGATCCGGTCAGTTTAACTAGTCTTGTACAATATCGAAAAAGACAAAATCATCATGGAATTGTTTAGATAAATTTAAAAATACATGGATAAGACATTCGGGTCAATATTAAAAAAATTAAATATTCCTTAGGTTTAGAAAAGATCCCTTTTCTTGTCAAAAACATTGTGTACCTCATATCAGTGTATTGGTTTCCGGGTTAGACAAGAACAAGAGAATAAATTTTCTTTTTCGAAAAGGTTATCTTATAGGACATGAGACTTTAAAACTTTTTCTCTTTTCTGTTCTAATTCGAGGTTTTACTTATTTATTTGTTTTAAAAATTATATCCGGGTAAAATGGGGAAATAAACGGTTGGCAGAATTGGCAGAGCATCTGGAGATCTTACAGGAGTCCCCAGCGGACACAATGTTGACCCCCGCACGAGCGCACACACGCATCAACTATTAGTGCGTGGCCGTGACCATGAGCTGAACTCGTAGAGATTCCTATGGATGTTCACATGATAGTGGCCACACACGAACAGAGCAGGGCAGCATTTCCCAAAAGCATTGTAAGCCTAAGTTGATCGTAGCTCCATTGCCACTAATGGAGCTACGATCAACTTAGGCTTACGATGCTTTTGGGAAACGCAGCCCAGAGCTGTCACACTTTTTACTCAGTGAATGTTTCTCAGGGCAAGTGCATTATTGACACACAACTTTAAGTATAATGACTACAAAGATATATTTTTATCATAACAGAATAATAAATTATTGACTACTAATATCTACATTTAATAATACACGTTTTGTATGTTGTTGCAATGTATGGGGTAAGTGAATTCTGCCTGGTTTAACTGTTTTGTTTTTTGTTTTGTTTTGTTTTTTTGGTATAAACTAATGTATTTAGGTTCAGCGATATTAAAGAATATTTTTGATATTAAATAAAATGTTAACATTTTAGGTTACCATTTGTTCCAGTGCAATCGTACGAATTATGATGCACTTGGAAAACAGCCCGTAATACTAAGTAGTAGGCTACTTGGAAAATCGTCGTATATGACGTTCATTTTTTTGTTCGTCCTACTAGTGCTCTTGGCCTCGTTTCCCGTGCGACGCTACGATCTTTAGTAGCCTACGTTTTATACGTGCGTGTCCCAAAAAAGCACTTAACATGAACATGCCAGTCCGAGCTTTAAGTGGTAATTAGAGTGTTACTGTTACTGTCTGTTCATGAAATGCTGAAATGTAAATCATTCGGCCTAGGTATATACAACTTTATGCGTAACGGTATAAAATACATAATTTACTTGTGGGAGAGGATTTACGTTATTTTTCTTTTTTATTCGATATATAATAAAAATCAATCAAATTTTCTATAAAAAAAATATACCTTAGTTATTTTGTGCTTATACACAATTACTGCTTTATTCATCTGATTGCAATTTGCAGAGTTTTATTTGATAAAATTCACCAGTGGACAGAGGCACGACCTTACAGGATCAGTGAAGACAGCGGTCAATTGACCTATCGCCCTGTGACTGATATTGATCGTATCGCTAGATGGTCTGCTCTTTACTCGCAGAAGAGATAATGTGAAATCAAAGCTGAATAACATAGTGCATAGCGCCCTTAGGTGTTAGAGTGGGAAAAAATAAGGGGTTGTTGAAGATGTCATGGAAAAGACGTTTTGGCGAGCCACTCATTCACTGATTAAAAACTGTAATGATATCTATACGGGTGATTGAAACGCACCATTAATAACTATTTATGTTTACCGAACATTTAATAAACATAACACTGCATCAATGAATCTTAATATAATTTTTTATCTTAAATAAAATGCTACCGTTTGCTACCGCACGTCTATAAAATAAATGCACCCTCCTTGTTTTCTAGCGTATATAATTCAACTGTCCAGATAATGTTAATGGTAGGCTATTACTCAGTGGTGGCCAAAATTACGATTTAAAATCCTTGGCTTACAACTGGTCATTTTCTTCTGTTCTTATCAAATAATTTGATAGACACGTTTTCTTTCTTATTCAAAATCTATTCACGCCCCCAATAAAAAATCCTAATCAAATGGTTTAAACCATCTATTTAGAAGATTAAAAAGACCGTACAATATGTTACATTTTAAAAACAAATGCTCTAAATTCTCTTCCTTTGCACAAAACCTACATCCATGCCCACTGCTGGATTCAGGTGCTGTAGCTACCGCCCTGTGAATAATCCTCTTTGCTTCTGTACTGGAGGTTTATACAGGGTCCTCCACCTGTCCAGTGCCGATCCTACACTTCTGGGGGCCCTAAGGAAAACTTTGTGAAGGGGCCACTGTTAGTGAATTCTTAAAAACCCCAAAATTTCCATAAACTTAAGTAATAATTACAATGGTTTTCAGTATGTAAGGTGCACTACCACCCAGGTAGCAAAGACATTTGGCCCTGATTTGGCATGAAGCCGGCACAGCTGGCATTCAGTCGGCACTGGCATAAGGCATGTGAACTGAACATGGCCCGGGTATGGTGGAGATGGAACCGTCTTTAAGACGGCAAACAAAATATGGGCCAATTGTTAAGTGTATTATTTAGCCCACATGTAAAACATAGAACTGTGGGCCAGTTTTTTCCCACAGATATTTCATAAATGATAATATTTTCATACACACAGCTGTTTCCCCTATTCCTGTTTGCAACGTGGGTTTATTGCTGTCTATCAACAAGGTTTCATCAATAATTAAGAAACACCATAAACTTTAAATTTACATTACATTTAGGCTACATTTAATCATTCAATCATTCAGCAAAATCTTTTATCCAAAGAGATTTACAATAGAGGACAACAGAAGTAAGCAAACCAACAAAAGCACAATATGTACTAAAACAGTCTAACACAGTACACAAAGCAGATTATATATATACTATATATATACTAACACTACATATAAGTGTTAGAAGGAAGCAAGCTTTTTAAATTAGAAGCAGATAGAACTTTAATTGTTTGATTATCTTAATTCATGCATAAGACAAGGCCAATTTCACACATATTTCTTCTCTCTGAAAATGTCCTATTATGAAAAAAAAAAAAAAAAATCTGGAAATCAGGTCGCATCTAGAAAAGCGCAATGCTTCATGGGTTTGCAGTTTTAACCTAATTGTAGTCATTACACACTCAATCTTGTACCTTTGTACCTTTGTCCTTTTGTTCGATTTTGGAATATTTTTTTTTTCTTCAGTTGAAAGTGTGTAATCTTGTGATTTAGCTGGTTTGGTTAATGGTTTAGAACGCTTTAACCAAGATTAAAAAAGAAAAAAAGAAAAACTACTCCCGGAATCAGCGCTATTGAAGAATTGGGCGGGCTGAATGCACTTGAGGCGGCACTTCTCTAACGGTCGTGGACTTCTCAACTCGAGCAAAGCGAGCGAAGTTTGGTAAGTGAATATTAGAAAATATTAAATACATTTGGTTTGACGTTGCTTTTTTGGATTGTAGAGTTAGTATGAGTTAACATTGGAAAGTTAGAAAGTTAAAGATGTGGCTAACAATGAATCGTAGCTGTTAGGCCTATATTAAAATGTAATGTTAGTTCACTAATGTTAAATGTTCGTCGATTACATTCAGATGACATCAGACATCTTTATTTTATTTCACAGACGTTTATTTATTTAAAGTTAAGTGACATACACTGATGGATTAGCAAAAAAATAAAAAATAAATAAATAACTGTATTTTTAGCAAGTAAATGTTGCCATGTTGTAATATTCAAGTTGTATAGATTTAATAATACGGTGGTGTTGTTTGACAAATTATGTAACGAGAGCAAATGGGTTTGTGTGTTTTGATCGTTTGTCTTTCAATTTTAAATGAAATAAGCAGAAATGAAAAAACAACAACAAATTTTTCTGTTTGTTCAAAAAAAAAAAAAGATTTCTGCTTTTTTTTTGTTTTTCATGTTTTTACCTGTGACCAAAAAGAAAAGAAAGTCAAATCTTTTTTTTTTTTCCTTTTTTTTTTCAGGCACCCTGACTACCCACCTTAGTCCGAGACCCAAGAGACCATAGCACACATTAGCGCTGTACGTTGCACATCAGCTCTGAGATTCGTCATTAAGGCATGCCAGCAGTGAGATCCACACATCAAGCAACACCAGCACTCCAAGTGCCAGCACAAAAAAGAGCGCCACCCACCAGCACTCTAGTCCCATCAAAGCATACTGAGCCACACCAGTAGTTTGCAAACATGTGAGTATATTATGTTTTTTTAGTATTTTTTCTCTGGCAAATTACTATTTGGAATTCATATGTTTTTTACACTCTTTCTTATACAAAAAATGACTAAAAGTTAAAACTTAGATGTACGTATGTTTGTGCCAACAACTTCCAAAAATTCATATCTCAAGAATGTTTTGTTGAGATGTTGTTATTTGTGATGATACAGAATAGTCCTGATGGTGATTAATCCACAATTTTAGTCGTTGGCATGTTACCTTGCAAATTGACTTGCATTGGAATACAGTTGTAGTAAGAAATAGTAACAATACCAGCAAATGGTCAGTGTTTACCTAATTAAGTGACTGAAAACTAATATTGTCTTTCTTGTTTTTCCTAGCCCTCCTGCGTAATATATTAACAAAACAGGAAATGATGATGGACCAACTGCAAATCATCTTCAAGACCCTGCAGAATATGAAATCGGCTGATGAGTCAGAGACAGTCCTGGATCGAAATTTGTTGCCACTTAAAGATGTCAGTTCTCTTCATGAAATAGAGGAACAACTGCATAGTAATCCTGACCTCCAGAAACAGTTGGTATGTTGGCAAATCATCACATTTCCTAAAACTGAGGTGACTAGCTTCAGTGTTTTCCACAGACTTGCACTCTATTTATTATTTATTAACCTTTATTTAACCAGGTGAGTCAATTGAGAACCAGTTCTTATTTACAATGACGACCTGGCCAAGAGGCAGCATAAAAAACCAGTACAATACAAAACATAAAAGACAGGTAACACAGCTACACAGCTATACACAGTGACATATAAAAACAAACAATAAACTAAAAACAAGTACAATGATCCTGAATTATTGACTGAACTGAATTTTTAAAGGAAGAAAGCGATATGAATGAGCTAAGCTTTAGAGTCTGCTGCAGATGATTCCAATCGTATGCAGCAGAAAACTGAAAAGAACAACGACCAAAGGAGATGTGGACTTTGGGTATACAGAGAGTAAGGAAAGTGCTAGAGCGCAGATTACGACTTGTATTATAAGCAGTTAAAAGGGACTGTAAATATAATGGGGTTTTACCAATAAGAGAGTTTTATAAATAAACAGAAGCCAATTAATTTGTCTACGCGAATGGAGAGAAGACCAATTCAGTAAAGAATACAGATGGCAATGGTGAGTGTTAAATGAGGCTCCAGTCACAAAGCGAATTGCAGCATGATAAATAACATCCAATTTATGAAGGAAAGTTTTTGAAGCAGACCTGTAAACTATATCACCGTAATCCAAAATCGGAAGTACTGTCGTTTTAACCAAGAGCTGTTTAGAAGAATGTGTAAAAGAAGATTTATTACGATAAAGAAAACCAATGCGAGACTTAACCTTGCTGAGCAGTACATTTATGTGCGTTTCGAATGATAACTTGCTGTCAAGCCAGATACCAAGATATTTGTAGCAATCAACATAATCGATTTCAGAACCATCCAATGAAAGAATTTTAGGCAGATGTTCAACGTTTGGTAAATTTCTATTAAAAACCATACATTTCGTTTTATTTGTATTTAAAACTAGGTGAAGACTAGAGAAAGCATGTTGTACACGAGTAAAACTGGCCTGCAGTAAAGACAGTGCAATAGTCAGGGAAGAATTAAATGAACAAATAATAGTGTCATCAGCATATAAGTGTATGTAAGAATCACCTGCAGCAAAAGCAATATCGTTAACATAAATATTAAAAAGTATAGGCCCCAGTATGCTTCCTTGTGGGACCCCTTTAAATAGAGGCACCTCCACCTTTACTGATTGTGAGCGACCAGTGCAGTAACTCTTGAACCAAGCTAGACAGCTCTCGGAGAGTCCAATACCTCGTAGTTTATCCAGCAATAATTCATGGTCCATGGAGTCAAAAGCCTTTGCCAGGTCAACGAATGCAGCTACACAATATTCCTTGCTGTCAATGGCACATATGATGTCATTGACAACCTTAAGTGTAGCAGTGATACAACTATGACCGGATCTGAAGCCAGACTGAAACTGATTAAAAACATTATGAGTCTCCAAATGGTGCGTGAGCTGCTTATTGACCAACTTCTCTAATACTTTAGAGAGACAAGGCAAAATGGAAATAGGTCTATAGCAGTTTAAACAGTTTTATTTGTGGTGACACTTACCCTCTTAAATGTAGGGACAGTAAAGCCGCTTTTATGTGCGCACACATCCAAAGTGCTCACACACAGACAGCCACATCTCAGATGCAAATACTGAATTGAGTTCTCTTCTGCTTCTTTTTGTGCTTTGATGAACATACAGACAAAATTACATCAAAATGCTCATCTTTTCTAACAGACATATCATTGCACTAAGGCCAAGATTTTTTTTAAAAAGTGCTGCTGTGTATCTTATTGAATTTCACATGGCTCTGTGAAAAGCAACTGCTTAGACTAGTTTTCTCCTGGAGCCATATTGGAACCTGGTAGGAGGATGGTGCCAGCTCATTACTAAACTGATCTGCATCAATTTACAGTCTCTATGTGTAGATGTTACTGAATGTCTGTAAATAGGTTCTGGGTTCAGTTTTAATGTATTTGTCCTTTAAAATTCTATAGCCACATTAACTTTTTACATGCATGTTTCAGCGGCTGTGAGGCGTAACTGTCTGATGTCTGCGGCCACAGAAAAGGACATTGATTCCACCATCAAAAGATGGCTATACCTGGCCCCGGATAGGGATGGTGGCAGGAGAGTGAGGATGAAGAGAAAAGAGCGTCAGGAGAGAACAACAGGTTAACGAACTTGTGACTTGTTTGGATGTTCAAGAGTAGTTGTGTGCACAGTGCCACTTGTTCATGAACTGAATCAGATGTTGAAGAGTTGTCGTGTGCACAGTGCCACTTGTTCATGAACTGAAACATAGATGTTCAAGAGCTGTGTGAAGCATGGCATTGACATTCAAGCATTGTTTTTTGTTTGTTTTTTGCTGTTTTGTTTAAATGTGAAACAATAAATATTTTTTCAGAATACTGTTGTTGTTCAGGCATTTTTCATTTGGGCCAAGGGTGTGTATAAAGTGGCTAGATCAAGGTTTTGTTGAGGCTGACATGTGGAACCAAATGTTTGGTCCTGAATAGTACCAGAATAGGGCCAGCTATAGTTATGAGATATGGCTATGCCATGGGCCATATGTGGCCCGAGTTCTGGCAACCAGACCTGGTCCAGTCATGTACCGTAATTCACTGCTGTATTTGGGCCAAGTGAAAGTGGGTTGTGTGGCCCATCACTGGGCCAAACCAGTTTTGCTATGTGGGCAGTTTTCTATAGCTAATGTATCGAGTGTATTTTGTGCCATAATTAAACAAACAAATCCAGCATTTTGCAAATGAACTCAATCTGCTTTGCAAAGGGAAAACTCTACTTGCAAACAAACAAAAAGCAATGTGCAAATACAAAGGCCTGTTTGAGCGGGAACGCAGAGGAGTAACAACTGTATTGTGTTTTACAAATATTAAATATTTCACAAATACAAACCATCCTACAAATTGCATATACCCTGTGAACAAATACCAAACCTATAGCATATAAATGTTTTCCTGTCTGATACGATTGTGAGACACTTGCCTTTTTTATGAGATCTCTCGGCTCGATTTTCTCAAAAATGTGTCCAGGAAGATTTTCTCACAAATGCAGTTTCTTACAAAACAGCAGATGGCGCTATGTTAGGGGATAAATTTAGCGCTAGGGAGCAAACGCTAATCCTGGCAGCGGCAGGTCGCAGCGCCACTTCCGGTGGCATCGGTGGAGTAGTTTTCTGTTTGTTTGTTTGTTTTTTAAATAAAATATTTGATGATGCATATTATATACCAGCAAGCAGATGTGACCAGAATATGAACCCAATAAGCTAAATTTCATAAAAGAACATACACATACAAAAGGAGTGCCCAGCGGCCTATAGGCACTGTATATACGCATGCAAACAAGCAACCATTATTTATTTATTTTATTTATTTATTTATTTGTTTATTTGCTTATTTATTTATTTAATGTGATCTCACATTTGCCCATTTTCATTTTTGTAGCTATTACAAAAATGTTCTATACTTCGTTGAACTGCCAAATTTCCATTCATCACATTATTCATTTACGTGCATTAAATTAATGTAAAATAACCTGCCAAAATTTACATAACCTCAAAGCCACTTCCGGTGGCATCCCTAGATGCCACAGATTTCCTCTGGCAGCTGCCAGAGTTTGTGACAGCTGCCACGGTCTTTCTCTGGGTTTGTCTAAGTTTCTGCTGTTTGCTCGGTAAAAACTACACTGTTCTCAGTGGCGTGCGGTGGGTTTTTAAAATAATGAGGCAAACACGTGTATTATTATTATTAGACTTTTTTTTTTTTATGTATCAATGTTTTTTTGTTTTGTTTTGTTTTGTTTTTTTAATTGATGTCCCTGTTACACTTAATGTTGTCACATATTCCTGGTAAAAAACATTACATAAAAAAGGCTAAATACAATTATATTTTGTATTTTTACACTATGTAATATTCTGTTTATTAAAACCAATAAATCTCATCAAGTTAGTGTTTTTACATATTTTTACATTTATTCCAAAATAATAACAAAAGGCAGTAACAATACAAACAATATATTTTATTTGTTAACTGATGTTCAGCTGTTCTTTTTAACTTTACCAGCGGGTGTCACTGTTGGACAGAGTTACTATATGAAAACTACTGACTTTTACAATTTTTAATGTCACATTTTGTAATACTTGCATTGTTTTATTTTTGTAATATCGATAATTTTCTCATCCAGTGTTTTCTCTAAAGAGACTCTGCCTCCCTTGCCTTGACTGATGGCAGGCAACGACTGATGGCAGAAGCCGTACAACATACAAACATCAGAAATTCATTAATCTTAAATTATGATCCTTGTGGCTTTGAAGTTATGTAAGTTTTGGCAGGTTATTTTACATTCATTTAATGCACATAAATTAATAAAGTGATGAATGTAAATTTGGCAGTTCAAGGAAATATAGAAAAGTTTTGTAATAGCTACAAAAATGAAAATGGGCAAATGTGAGATTACATTAAATAAATAAATAAGCAAATAAATAAATAAATAAGGTTTGTGTGTTTGCGTGCGTGCGTGCGTGTGTGCGTATATACAGTGCCTATCGGCTGCTAGGCACTCCTTTTGTGTGTGTGTGTGTGTTCTTTTATGGGAAAATGCTTATGCAATTTAGCTTATTGGGTTCATATTCTGGTCGCATCTGCTTGCTGGTATATAATATGCATCATCAAATCTTTTATTTAAAAAAAACAAACAAACTACTCCATCGGATGTGCCACCGGAAGTGGCGCTGCGACCTGTCGCTGCCAGGATTTGCGCTTGCTCTCTAGCACTAAATTGATCCCCTAGCATAGCGCCATCTGCTGTTTTGTAAGAGGAAGTTGCTCAACTACATTTGTGAGAAAATCTGCCTGGACACATTTATGAGAAAATCTTCCTGGACACATTTGTGAGAAAATCAAGCCGAGAGATCTCATAAAAAGGCAAGTGTCTCACAATCGTAACAGGCAGGTAAGCATTTATATGCTATAGGTTTGGTATATAAATGCTTACCTGCCTGTTCACAGGTTATATGCAATTTGTAGAATGGTTTGTATTTATTTGTGAAATATTTATTTATATTTGTAAAACACAATTGTGCTGACAAACTGCCTGGGAGCTCCTCAGTGGTGAAACTCCTCCTCCTTCAATCAGTGGTGAAACTCCTCCTCCTTCAATCAGTGGTGAACCAGGTGGAACAAATCTTCCAGATGATCTGAGCGTGTCAGTATCTGGCTCTGTTGTCTTTAGACTGCAGTCAAAGGAGCATTGAATGCACTACAAGACTAAGGAAACTATCTTTGTCATCAAGGTGACTGTGCAAGATTAAGCCTTCTACAATACTGTGAAGGACAGCCGGTAAGCATCATATTGGCCATGTTTGACTAGATTGACTTAAGCAGTGCAGTGCTAATGGTACTCTGGAAAACACAAACTCTGAACTCTTGTTGACTTTGATAGGATTTTTTGTAGTGGTATTTGTAAAATTCAAATGTTGTTTGTGGGGTATAAAGGAAAAGTAAGAAAAGCCAAATTCATTGTTTGACAAAGAATGTGTTTGAAATGGTTAAAAGTAATTTCAACTTTGTAGAAATCTTAAAAAACCAAGTTCTTAATTCAGTCAAAAATGTATAGTCTAAAATTATTTGGCTAAAGATACTTGGTTAAAAGATAAGAAAATTCTGAAAATTAAAATAACAATTGATTGTTTTGTAAAGGATATATAGTTGTGTGGCTACAATGATGCCTTAGAATAGTTCTTTACTATGAAAATACTTCTTAAAAGTGGAAAACTTGTATTTTGTAATGACAGTACTGTGTTTATCTGAGGTGAATGTGAAGAATTGTTTAGTTTGGCTGTCAGCTCAAATAATAACTGGTATTTGTCATTTCTTTTGAGGTTTTTCACCTGTTTACTGCTATCAAGGAATGGTAAATAAAAGACAAGCAACTGTTCCCATGGCTGTTTATTGAGTGAAATCCAGTTAAAAGCTTCATGTGGAGGGATTGTCCTTTTCAAGTGGGGAATTGCACAAGGAAAGAGTCAGAACTTGACAACAATACATTTGTTACTCTGCGTTCTCGCTCAAACAGGCCTTTCTATTTGCACATTGCCTTCTGTTTGTTTGCAAGTCTGGACACATTTATGAGAAAATCTTCCTGGACACATTTGTGAGAAAATCAAGCCGAGAGATCTCATAAAAAGGCAAGTGTCTCACAATCGTAACAGGCAGGTAAGCATTTATATGCTATAGGTTTGGTATATAAATGCTTACCTGCCTGTTCACAGGTTATATGCAATTTGTAGAATGGTTTGTATTTATTTGTGAAATATTTCCCTTTGCAAAGCAGATTGAGTTTGTTTGCAAAATGCTGGATTTGTTTGTTTAATTATGGCACAAAATTTACTCCATAAAGGACTATGTTAAATTCATTTGAATACACCACATTTACTGCAGCAGTTGGTGCCCAGAATATCATCCTAATCTGCGTGTCTGTGTTTTTCTCAGACAACCTCTATAAAAATTCCAGAGCAAATTACGTACTGTTATTTGCGCAAATTCAACAGTACTCTGAGAAATATAATCCAGTCTTAATGCGAATTGTGTGTGATTGCTGATGATGTATTATCCTAAAACTTCTCTTCTAGGGTATTTTTTACCTCCCTGAGCTATTGTATGTGCATCAATCTTATGCACCAAAAGCATGCTTTCATTTAATTTCAATATGTTTTTATTTATTTATTTTTTAACCTTTATTTAACCAGGAGAGTCCCATTGAGATTAAAAACCTCTTTTTCAAGGGAGTCCTGGCCAAGAGGCAACAACATTTACACAATTATAAACATACAAAGAAACATTAAAATAACACAGGTTATGAAAAACAATTGCACGTTATTGAGGCAGTCTCTATTGCTTTCAGCTTAGTTTTAAAAGCGTTTAAGGACAAGAGCTCGGTCAGTTTCCAGTCCTTCTGCAACATGTTCAAAGCAAAAGGAGCTGAGGGGTCAAAGGCTTTCTTCCCCAACTCAGTGCGGGCAAAAGGAACAGAGAGCAACAGCTGATCGTTTGATCGCAGGGAGTAAGAGTCAACACTTCTCTGTGTGATTAAAGTACAAATGTACGGAGGCAGTAATCCAAGCATAGCCTTGAAAATAAAAGTGTACCAATGTCCCTGCCTCCTAGTGGCCAGAGAAGGCCATCCCACTCGTGAATACAAATCACAGTGATGCGTCATGGCTCTACAGTTAGTAATGAACCTCAGAGAAGCATGATAAACCATGTCCACCATATGAAGACATGAAGAAGCAGCATTCATATAAAAAAGCTCACCATAATCTAGCACAGATAAAAAAGTTGCAGTGACAAGGTGCTTTTTTACTTCAAAAGAAAAACACAATTTATTACGGAAGAAAAACCCCAGTTTAAGTTTAATTTCTTCACAAGTTTTTCTATGTGTGGTTTAAAAAGTGAGGGAGTCATCAATCAAGACACCAAGGTATTTATATTCATGAACCACCTCCATGACATTCCCTTCAAGAGTGGACACTACTGGAACAGTCTGAGGCACCATCGTAAAATTTGAAAACAACATTAGCTTAGTTTTGTCAGCATTAAGGACTAGTTTTAACTGAAGAAGTGAATGCTGGACAGCAACAAAAGCTTTCTGCAGGGTTTCAATGGCCTGAGCAAGGGATGATCCATAGCAGTAAATGACTGTATCATCTGCATAAAAATGCATATTAGCATCAGAAACATTTTGACCCAAGTCATTGATATACAAGATAAATAGGAGGGGCCCCAAAACTGAGCACTGTGGCACTCCCTTGCAGACAACAATAAAATCAGAACAGAGACCCTCATATTTAATGCATTGAGTCCTGTTATTCAGATAATTTGAGAACCATGCAACTGCATGCTTTGACAATCCTGAGCAAATTAATCTGTTCTTTAAAACAGCATGGTCGACAGTGTCAAAAGCTTTTGACAGATCTAAACAAAGTGAAGCACAGAACGGTTTCTTATCAAGTGCCACAATAATATAATTTATCACCTTCATAGTTGCGGTGATAGTACTGTGCTTTTTTTCTGAAGCCTGATTGAAATTTAGAGAGGATTTCATTTGAATACAGGAACTCTTTCAGCTGATCACAAACTAGAGATTCCAGAATTTTCGATAAAACACATAAATTTGATATTGGCCTATAATTAGACAGAACTGCTGGATCACCTCCTTTTAATAAAGGTAGAACAAAAGCTGATTTCCAAACCGATGGAATTTCTTTGGTTTTGATTGAAAGATTAAAAAGAATTGAAAGTGGCTCTGCTATAAAATCTGCTGCCAACTTCAAAAAGTAAGGCTGCATCAAGTCTGGTCCAGGGGGTTTTCATGTGATCCAATGTTTTTAGAGCCTTATGCACTTCATGGACAGTAAAAGGTGCAAATTTAAAAGGGTCTCCAGAAAACATTGGGGATTCTGTGCAAGGATTCATCGAGGAAATTCCTGCAGTGTCAAACAAGGAACCAGATGATAAAAAGTTTTCATTAAAACAATTCAAGACTTTCACTTCTATCATAAACTGGGACTGAATCTTTAAAAACAAATGTAGGAAGAACCTGAGAAATTTTATTCACAGAAAGAGACTTAATCACTTTCCAGAATTAGAAATCAAGATGGCGGCGTTAGCGTGAGCACTTGTTGCTGGGTTCGACCGCTCTGCAAATTGGGCCTATTATAATCATTTTTACCGTCTTTCTCCTGTATTTAAGTTTATGTTTTAAGTTGGCATTCCATACTTGAGTATTTTTTTCTCACGCGACTCCAACAATGGATCAGGCTGAGATGTCGCTTCAAACAATCTGGGATGCTATCACCTTGATTTAAGAATCTCGACTGTCCAAACCAGCCTTACTAATATTCAAGGGTCTTTCAAGGGTGGCGCTGCTCTGCTGGCGACTCGGACGCATGAACACTGGCCAGTTTGTTTGTTGTTTTAATGTTGTTATCTATTTATATATTTACTTTCTTTATTAGTTGTTAATCAAGTTGATCTGAGTTTCACTACAATGAAGATGCTACTGGCATATTTTTTGTTGCTGGTACTTGTTGGAAGGGAGGTGTCCGCTCTGAATCAAGTGACACCTGTACGCACAGTTGACGTGCTACCGATCTACTATAGCAGAGAGGAGTTGCTTTCGTTAAGGCCTGCAAAGTCAACGTTACAAACGGATATACCTGAGGTCGTCAGGGGAGGCAGCGTGCTTATTTAGTGCGACCTCGTAGAAGAGGAAAGAGAGGAGGTATTCGACTACGTCTTCGGAATCGGGGCAACAAACCACCGCTTCCATCCATGATTCTAAGCAATGTGCGGTCTCTGAGGAATAAGATAGAAGAGCTGCGTACACTTTCAAGGATTTGCTACGAGTATCGTGAATCCTGCTTGATGGCATTTACAGAGACCTGGCTGCACCCTGACGTTCCCAACTCACTCGTTGAACTAGAAGGGTTTTCTCTGGTTCAAGCAGACAGGGATGTAACTTCGGGGAAGACAAGAGGCGGTGGCGTCTGTGTTTACATCAGAGATGAATGGTGCAGCCAATATACGGTGAGGGAGTCACTGTGCAATCCAGACGTGGAATTACTCTGTTTATCATTGAGACCCTTTTATCTTCCGCGAGAATTTGGTAATATTTTGTGCAGCATATGTTCCACCGAGCGGGAATGCTGTTAAAGCTGCTGGCTGTATAACTGATTGTGTTTATAATCAACTAAAGTGTACTCCAGAAGCTCCTATTTTTATACTTGGTGATTTTAATCACTGTGAACTGGGCCGCACACTCCCGGGGTATGAACAATATATTAAATGTGGTACCCGAGCCAATAAGATCTTAGACAAATGCTACGGGAATGTGAAAGATGCATATGTGGCCAAGCCCAAAACCCCTCTGTCGAACTGTGATCACAATGTTATTTATTTGATTCCTATTTATAAAACACTTTTAAAAAGGTCAAAGCCACAGACAAAGACCGTATCTGTTTGGTCTGAAGACAGCATTGAAAATTTAAAGGGCTGCTTTGCTTGCACCGACTGGGAACTGTTTCATGCAATGGACATTGAGGATGCCACAGAGACAATAACGGACTATATTAACTTTTGTGTGGACACAGTTGTTGAAAAGAAAACTATAACTGTATTTCCTAATAACAAAAGTTATATAACAAAGAAGTTAAGGAGTGCCTAAATAGGAAGAAGTTGGCTTTTAACAATCATGATAAAACTGAATTAAAATTGGCCCAAAAGGAATTAAATTCTCTGTTGAAGGAGGCAAGAAAAAGACACAGAGATATTATAGAACACAGTTTTAACTCAGGGAATTCCAGAAAATTATGGGATGCTATGAAAGTAGTAACCAATATGGAACCCAGCCGGAAAAGGTTAATAACTAGTAACGATCAGCAAAGAGCTAATGAATTGAATGAATTTTTTCTCAGGTTTGAGTCTCCCTTGGAGCAAATGGCTGATGTGGATTCTATTATATGTAATACAGATCAGAGATTAGAGGTACCCCCACATGTAGTTTGTTCGTTATTTAGAGGTATACATACAAAAAAATCTACAGGTCCAGATGGAATTTCTGCCTTCTTGTTAAAGACTTGTGCTTATGAACTTACTTCAGCATTTTATCCTATCTTTCAAAGATCTTTAGATTTGCATAGCATCCCTTCCTTGTGGAAAAAATCTATAATCATGCCAGTTCCCAAGAAAAATGGTCCAGTCGAGAACTGCGATTTTAGACCTGTGGCTCTGACTTCAAACGTTATGAAATGTTTTGAAAAATTTGTAGTAAATGTTTTAAAGTATGAGGTTAAATCAGCCCTTGATCCATTTCAGTTCGCTTATAAGGCCGGACGGGGCACCGAGGATGCCATTAATTGTATCACTCACTTGGTGAGTAGACACTTAGAAGATACTCAAGCATATGCACGTTTACTTTTTATAGATTTTAGTTCTGCATTTAATATGATTAGGAAGCTGACAGAGTTGAATGTGAACCCCTTTTGTATTAAGTGGTTTTATTCTTTTTTAACAAACCGTACACAACAGGTCAGGATTAACAACTCTTACTCAGAGGTCAAAAACACTAATATAGGGCCCCGCGGGGTTGTGTTAGTTCAGCCATCTTGTTTACGTTATATACTAATGAGTGTGTGTCATGTCAGGATAACAACTTTTAATTAAATTCTCAGATGACACTGCAATATTGAGTTTACTGTACAGGAACACCACACCTCTGAAGTATTTTGATGAAGTTTTGAGGTTTGTTGGTTGGTGTGCCGATAATTTCTTGATTTTAAATGGAAAAAAGACTGTTGAGATGATCTTCGACCCCAGATCTGTGGGGGACCATAGCCCTGTAATAATACATGGAAATATTATTGAACAGGTTTCATCATACAAATATTTGGGTGTTTATATAGACAGTTCTTTATGTTGGTCCTCCCACATTAATAGTCTGTGTTCTAGATTGCAGCAAAGGCTATATTTCTTGCGAAGGTTAAAAATGTTTGGGGTAAATCAGAAGATTTTATTTTTGTTTTATCAGTCTGTTTGTGAAAGTCTGATAAGATATGGAATAACAGCATGGTATGGAAACCTGACTGTCCAAGTAAAATCAAAACTCGTACGTCTTGTCCATATGGCTCAAAAAATTGTCGGGTGTGAGGAGAAACAATCTTTACAAGAGCTGTATGAGATATCTATTTTAAGACAAGCTAAGAAAATTGTTGTTGATGAGACTCACATTTTACATGAGGATTTTAAGATGCTGCCCTCTGGGAGACGATTGAGGATTTTGAAGTGCAAATCAAATCGCTACAAAAATTCTTTTGTGCCAACTGCAGTCAAATTATTTAATAGGGAATTGCTTAAATGAAAGAATAGGTAGGGTATTGTTGTTGTTTTATCTGGCTTGTGGTTTTAGCAATTTATTATGTTTGTACTGTTTATGTGTGTTAATGTTGTACTGGCTTTGTCATGGCTGTCCAAGATGAATTTCCCAGCAATGGGACAATAAAGTATATTCTAATTCTAATTCTAATTCTAATTCTAATTTATCCTCGCTGTGCGAACAAATATCGGAGCTCGAGCACAGAGTGAACTCAAATGAGGATAATGTCGATGACCTGTTAAAACGCATGCAGACATTGGAAAAGGAGAATGCTAACCTGAAGGACAGAGTGGACGACGCTGAGAACCGAAGCCGGTCGCATAATCTTCGTTTTATTGGTGTTCCTGAGAAGAGTGAGGGGTGGTGATGTGGTCGCCTTCATGGGCCAGCTGATTCCACTTCTTCTCGGTACAGATCAACTCTCCATTGTACCGGCCATAGAGATGGCTCATCGATCTCCTACATCTACTTCTGGTTCCAGGTCTAGACCTAGACCGATTTTGGTCAGGTTTCTACGTCTCCAGGACAAAGTAAACATTTTACGTCTGGCCAGGGTGAAAAAGGAAATTTTTATAAAGGTACTCGGGTGTATATTTATCCGGATTTTAGTGCCGGTTTGATTCAGAAGCGTCGGCAGTTTGATGCTGTGAAAAAGATCCTGCTCGTTTCGGACATGAAGTACTCTTTGCTTTATCCCTGCACGTTAAGAGTGTTGGTGCATGGAAAGCCTCAATTATTTCGTTGCCCAAAGGAAGCCGAGATTTTCTTCAAAGACTTCTTTGTCACTTCTCCATGATTGTTGTACCACTCTAAGTCACGTAAGTGATATTTCTTGTTTTGTTTTGTTTTTTTGTTTGTTTGAAGAAAGAAAAGATGTAAAACAATCTTCCTAAGCGTGGATCAGTGATGGAGCTAACCTTTTGTGGTTGTATAAGATGTTTAATAAGATGTCGTATAAGGTTTTTTTTTATTATTATTATTATTATTATTATTATTTATATTTAAAGTTGTGTATTTAATTTAAACTTTTGTTTTTTTTGTTTTGTTTTGTTTTTTTTATTATATGAATGCTTTGGCCCTTTTCTTTTCTTTTTTTTCCAATATACCTTATTGCAGTTCGAATCTGACCTTGTAGATGCTAGCTTTATTTTTGTGTGTTTGTGTGTGCTGCATGTTTTGTTTATGTGGTGCGTTGTGTATGCGTTTTTTTTTTTTTTTTTTTTTTTTTTGCTCAACTTGTTTTTCCTTTCTCACCCTTATTTATTCATTCTTTTCTCTCTCTTTCTCTCTCTCTCTTTCTCTCTCTTAATTTTTATTTGATTATTTTTTTGTTTTTGTTATTATTGAATTAGTTAAAGGCTTAAAAGGTTGTTCACCTTAATATCAGAAGTATCGTTTCAAAAATCGATGACTTAAGAGCCTGGGTTTTTTTTGTATAAACCCAATATTATTACTATTTTAGAAACATGGTTACATAGTAAAATCTCTGATGATGAAATTAAAATTGATGATTTTGTTTTGTATAGATCTGATAGAGTTTCTAGAGGTGGTGGGGTGGCTACGTATGTTTCCGTAAACCTTGTCTCTGTATGTGTTATCCCTAATATTGAGCCTGTTAATTTTGAGTGCCTTTTCATTAAGGTTACTCTTCATACTAACAAAAAATTAATTATTGGTAATATTTATAGGCCACCCTCTGCTCCATCTGATTCCACTATGTGTATCTTGTCAACTATCAATTCTTTTGAGAAACATTTTGAATTAATTATTTTGGGAGATTTTAATAGCAATTAGCTAGATCGTTCTTCTGTTAATGATAGAAATTTATTTGGAAGTGTAAATCTTACTCAGTTAATTAAGGAGCCCCACTAGAGTTGACCATCGGTCATCATCTTTGTTGGATTGGATACTTGTTACTAATCCTGAAAGGATAATTAATTCTGGCGTAATATCAGATTGTCTAAGTGATCATTCGATTATATATTGCATCTGGAAAATTAAAATTCCTAGTTCTCCTCCCAAATATATAAGTACAAGACAATGCAAAAAGTTTAATGTTGAGAGCTTTATTCATGATTTAACTGAGATAAACTGAGATAGGTTTCAGTTAATTCCTTTTGTTGAGGATGCATGGAACAACTTCTATTCTGAGGTTATGAATGTAATTAACAAACATGCTCCCATTAGAACTATTAGAGTCAAAGGCAGACATTTACCTTGGTTAAGTTCTGATCTTATTAAACTTTTTAAGCAAAGGGATAGAGCTTGGGCTAAATATCGGTTAACCAGGGATTCCTCAGATTGGGAAAACTACAGATATTTAAGGAATTCATGTAAGGTTAGATCTAGGAATGCCAAAGCTAATTATTTTAAGAATTGTTTTTTGCATGATTTTCATAATCCTAAACAGTTTTGGTATTAGTTGAATAAACTCTTTAATAAATCTAATAAAAATGTAATCAAAAATATTCAGCTGAACAATGATTCTATTTCTGATCCTTTACTTATTTCTCAAGCCTTTAATCAGCATTTTTCCTCTATCTGTGGTTCTCAGTGTTTCAACTTTAATAGTATTACCTGCTCTCTAAATCCCATTACTTATTCCGGTTCATTTTCCTCCTTTAAAAAAATTATGCCTGTCGATGTTTACTATGCTATATGTGATCTAAAAGCTGATAGTTCTGCGGGTCCTGATGACTTGGATGCCAAATTCATTATATCTGCTGCTCATGTACTTATGTATCCTCTTGCTGATTTATTTAATTTGTCTTTGTCAACCTGTTCTGTTCCTTCTATATGGAAATGTGCTAGAGTTATTCCTCTGTTCAAAGGTGGTGAATCATCTGATATGAACAATTACCGTCCGATTTCTATAATTTGTTCTGTCATGAAACTTTTGGAGAAACTTATATTTAATCAATTATCTTCCTATATGAGCTCAATGAATATTTTATCACCATTTCAGTCTGGTTTCAGACCTAATTTTTCTACTACTACTGCTCTTTTAAAATTTACAAATGATGTGTTTTCATCCTTTGAAAGATCAATGAAAATAGCACCAGTAGCTTGGCCTTTGTCAAAGGCTTTTGATATGGTTAATCATTATCTTCTTCTTGATAAATTGTCTTCTATTGGTTTAACTAGAAATGCTCTTCTTTGGTTTAATGCTTATTTGCATTAACAGGCATCAGTATGTCGCATTGCTAAGTTTTCAGTCCGATTATTTGATTGTTGATAAAGGTGTTCCGCAAAGTTTCCCTTTGGGACCATTACTTTTTTCTATTTTTATTAATGATCTATCGCAAATTTGTTTAAATTGCTCCATACATCTCTACGCTGATGATACTGTTATTTACACCACTAATTCTGATTTGTTGCAAATCCAGAACTCTTTGCAATCTGATTTTAATTTTGTCCAAAAATGGTTTCATAATAATATGCTTGTACTGAATAAGAAGAAGTCTTTCTGTATGTTATTTGGTATATGAAGGTATTTTGTTTTGAATATTACTTTTGATGATGGATTACTTATTGAAAATGTTGACTCATTTAAATATCTTGGTCTTTGGGTTGATCCTGAACTTACTTTTAAACCCCATATTGATTATATTGTTAATAGAATATACAGTTGTTTGTGTTTACTTTATCGTTTAATCAATTGTCTTACATGCCAGGTTAGGAAAATAATTATTTCTCAGGTACTATTACCTCTTATAGATTATGCTGATATCATATATCAAAATACCGCCTCTTAACGTGGTTTATAATTCTTTGTGTAGATTTGTGTTAAGATGTCCATATCGTACTCATCATTGTCATATGTATGAAATGCTGAATTGGTTACACCCTAATTCTAGAAGACAATTTAATTGGTTTCTGTTTCTTTTTAAATGTGTTTACTTTGATTGTCCCTCATATCTGAAACAATATTTGATTCCATATAGATCATCTTATTCACTAAGACATGAACAATTTCCTTTCTTTTTTGTTCCCAGAATTTTTAGTAAAACTGGTCGAAGGTCTTTTCAGTATAAAGCCCCTTCGGATTGGAATAATCTCCCTCAGTCTTTGAGATCTGTTACTTCATATTATTGCTTTAGGTCATTTTATTTTTCATCTTAAAATTGTTGTGTATGTTATTAAGTTCTCTATGTTGATTAGATGTTTGTGTTTGTGTATCTACATGCTTATATATGATTTGATTGTTGTAATTTTGTTGTGGGTGTGAGGGTCTAGTTGAGCATTTTTTTTTTTTTTTTTTTGTTATTTGTATGTTTGTTTTGGGTTTTTTTTGCTTTGTTTAGGACCCCCTCGAAAATGAGATGTCGCATCTCAAGGGGCTATCCTTCTAATAAATACACAATTTCTGTGGATCATTGAGGTTCTCAGTGGTAAAAGACAAAATGTATTCAGATTTGGCCTTTTTAATAAGAGAAGTGCATTTATTTATAAGCCGTTTGAAAACAGACCAATCAGTAGAAGAATATGTTTTTCTTGCCTTGACCCATGCTCTGTTATGCTCATGTATGGTATCTGCCAGTTCTGGTGAAAACCAGGGACTTTCTCCCCCCTTCACTCTGCATTTCCTTAAAGGGCATGTTTGTTTACAATTTGCATAAAACTTTCCTTAAAAAATAAAGCTATTTCTATATCTGGTAGTGTAATAGAATGATGATTAGTTATGTCTGCAGGTACGACGTAACAGGATGACGTAGAGAGAGGGCGACAATGGTCGAGGTGGTGTGTGTGTGTGGCGCTGCTGTTAAAACAGTTGTTAAATTCAGTAAAAAGTTTGAAGAACACTGTGGCGAGGGAGGCGTGGTTCAGCGAGGTCTGCAACCGGAGAGAATAGCGGGAGACGCTTGGTAAGTGAGTGGGTTGAATACAAATCACGAACACCTGTGTCTCGTTCTAGTGATTGGCGCGGAGACAGGATAAGACGCCGTGAGAAGCAGGAGTGTGTGAGAGAGAGGGGAACTGCTGACTGAGGCACAGCGCGTTGCATGGAGTGAAGCCCTTGTGGATTGTGTCTACCGAATCCTGGAGTGAAGCCCTTTGTGGATTATTTGTGTTGCGGTTATCGTGCGTTGCACAGTCTTTCTGTTGAACATTGTTCTCAATAAAAGCTCAGTCAGCAGTTGTTTGCCGTCCCAGTCCTCTTCCTTCCCATACACGAACGTGAACTGTGTTACACTGGTGCCGAAACCCGGGGAAGGAAGACGGGAGTACGCCGCCATGCAAACATCGTCCTCCCCACCATTTGCGGACGTCATCGCGTCCCTCGCGGTCCTGCACCAAGAACAACACCAGGCCCTGCTGGATCTGCGCAAAGACCAGGAACGGTGCTGGCAAACCATCCTCCAGACCCAGCAGGAGGACCGTGAGGCGTTCCGGAGCTGGATTCATCGGGAGGTTTCTCAGGAGCACAGTGGCAGCCAGCTGTGCCTGTCCACCTGCCCCTGAATAAGATGGGCTCGTCCGTTGGCTAAATATTCTGTGAGCCAAATTTATTTTGCCCATGTATTTTTGTTAGTGTTTGCCTGGGGTTTTTCTTTTAGTAGGGGAGGAAATATAGATATTGGCATGACATCAAAATTTGAACTTGATAAGTTTGCGATCGCACCAACCGAGGAGCAATTTGAACGATGTCGTAAAGACGATTTGTTGTTGATCGCTGATTTTTATGATATAGCCGTACCTCGTAATGCGCTAAAAAGGGAGATTAAGGAGGCACTGCACAGAGAGCTTGTGAAGCAAAATGTCTTATCTGGTGCTGGTGCGAGTGTGGTTACGGGTGTTGCAAATACAGCTTCATCTGATGATTTGGAGGCTGTGGAGGCAGAATTTAAATCTGAAGATGTTGCTCGCATAGATCCCGTTAATCCTTCGCCAAGAAACCCGTTGTCGGCAATCCGGTTGAAAGAACTGGAAGTGGAATTATGACCGACAGCAGTTGAGCTTGAGACACAACGAGACATCCGGCTGAAAGAGCTGGAGCTTGAACTAAAGACTGGGCGAGCTCGGCGTTCACCTTCTCCCGTGTCACGGGGAAGTACTCCAGTGGGGACTCCAGTGAATGCTCCTCTCCTCTCCCTGCAGCGTTGCCTGTGTTGCCGGTAAGTCCTGACATTGATTTCGATATTAGTAGACAAATTTCGTTGGTTCCCACATTTAGAGAGAGTGAAGTGGACACGTATTTCACTGTTTTTGAGCGTATTGCAGTCACATTAAAGTGGCCGAGAAACATTTGGCCTTTATTGTTACAATGCAAACTCGTTGGCAAGGCACAAGAAGTGTGTTCTGCGCTGACAATTGAACAAAGTTTGGATTATGATTCCGTTAAAGCAGCCGTGTTAAGAGCTTATGAACTTGTTCCGGAGGCTTATCGACAAAAATTTAGAAAGCATGTGAAAAACCCCAGTCAAACATTTGTTGAATTTGCACGTGAGAAAACTACCCTGTTTGAAAAGTGGTGTGCTGCTAGTAAAACCACAACATTTGATCAGCTGAAAGAGCTCGTTTTAGTGGAGGAGTTCAAGAATTGTATTTCGGAGAAGATAGTAGTTTATTTGAATGAACAGAAAGCTTCATCACTGTCTGGGGCTGCCGTCTTTGCTGATGAGTTTGTGCTCACGCACAAAGTTGCTTTTCCGTCCCCATGTTCCCCACTATTGTAGAACGCAGTTATAGGCCTAAAACAATGGTCGCTTCTCCAAACGATGATCGTAGTTCTGATTCTTCAATGATGTCAAAGGACTGTTTTTATTGTCATGAGAAGGGACATTTGATTGCTGCCTGTCCTGTGCTACAGCGGAAAAATCAAAGGAAAGCTCAAAACACACATATAAAAGTGTGGCTTTAGTGCATGCTCACTCTTCTGATTCTCTGCTCTCCATTGATCCCTCTTTTGAGCCGTTTGTGTGTGAGGGTGTAGTGGCATTTTCTGAATTAGACCCAGATCCCAAACCAGTGCGCATCCTGCGAGATACGGGTGCCTCGCAGTCATTCATTTTAGCAAGTACGCTACCATTCTCTCCTCAGACCAGTTGTGGCTCCGATGTGTTAGTCCAAGGAATTGAGTTGGGAATAGTGAGGGTTCTTTTACACACCATTTACTTGCATTCTAAAATTGTGACTGGTGTAGTAAAGGTCGCTGTACGTTCTCAATTGCCAGTAAAAGGGATTTCCCTTATTCTTGGAAATGATCTGGCTGGAAGTAAGGTTAATTCTCTGCCAGAGGTTACTGATGTACCCTGTGCTTCTGAAGATGATGTGTTAGCACAGGAATTTCCCAATGTATTTCAGTCATGTGTTGTCACTCGAGCACAAGCCCGTAAATTTGACGATGACATTGATCTTTCAAACTCATTTTTGAGTTCAGATGTGTCAGACACGAAGGCCGCAGTTGAAAATGATTGTTCTGCAGATTTGATTGTTCAGCCTATCTTTGATTTTCCTTTCAGTAAGCAACAATTAATCAGTGTTCAACAAGCTGATGAAACACTGTTGACATGCCGATCCTCTGTGAAAGATAAGTCTGATTTGCCTAAACATGCTATTGCATATTTTCTAGATGATGGGGTACTCATGCGGAAGTGGAGTCCCGAGCAAGTAAAACATGATTGGAGTTTTGTATTTCAAGTGGTTGTTCCACAGCCCTACCGTGAGTATGTACTAAGGTTAGCCCATGACCATGAACTTTCAGGACACCTAGGAGTCAGGAAGACCTATCACAATCTCTTAAAACATTTCTTCTGGCCAGGAATGAAATCCTCTGTGTCACAATATTGCCGTTCATGTCACTCTTGTCAAATTGCAGGAAAGCCCAATCAGGTTGTGTCTCCAGCACCTTTAAAGCCAGTTCCAGTTGTAAATGAACCATTTGAAAAGCTTGTGATAGATTGTGTGGGACCTTTGCCCAAGACTAAATCAGGACATGTGTATTTGTTGACGTTAATGTGCTCTGCTACCAGATTTCCTGAAGCCGTTCCATTACGGTCTCTGAAGTCCCCCAACATTGTGAAAGCCCTCGTGAAATTTTGCACCACTTTTGGTCTACCAAAGGTTATTCAATCTGACCAAGGAACAAATTTCACTTCACGTGTATTTTATAAAGCAATGCACGAACTGAACATTACCCATACTGTGTCTAGTGCTTACCATCCTCAATCTCAGGGTGTTATTGAACAATTCCACCAAACCTTAAAGTCTATGATTCGTACTTATTGTGTAGAGCACCAGAAGGATTGGGATGAGCAGTTACCACTTTTGTTGTTTGCAGTTCGTAACACAGTGCAAGAGTCCTTGGGATTCAGTCCAGCTGAATTGGTCTTCGGACACTCCCTTCGTGGACCATTAAAAATTACTCCAGGAGCACCTTCTTGCTGAGACCCCTTCCTCTAAGTCTCCAACCAATGTGCTAGATTATGCCAGTACATTTCGTGAAAGGTTGCATTCTGCTTGGAAGCTAGCTCGTCAGAATCTAGTCTCATCACAGTTGAAAATGAAAGTTAATTATGACAAAAAGTCCGTCAAACGTTCATTTAAGACTGGTGATAAAGTGCTTGTGTTGCTGCCTTTGCCAGGTTCCTCACTGCAAGCAAAATTTGCAGGCCCATATGAAATAGAGGAGAAATTAAGTGATACAGACTATGTTGTGCGAACCCCTGAGAGGCACCGAAAGTCCCGTGTTTGCCACATAAACATGTTAAAGGCATACGTTTCTCGTTCAGACTCTGAAAATTCTAGATCTACCCTACAAACTTCTCCCTCTGTAGCAATTCCTGTGGAAGTTGTTTCGTCAGTTGATTCTCCATGTGTGGATGGTCTTTGTTTGGGCAGTTCTGCCATATCTGGTGCCCGGTTACAGAATTCAGAAACCATTGCAACCTTAAGTTCAAAACTTTCCCATCTGTCTGACTCGTCTCAAAGTGAATTGATACAGTTAATCGGAAATTTTTCATCACTTTTCTCTGACGTGCCTACTGTAACTTCTGTGTTAAAGCATGACATTGATGTTGCTGATCATCGTCCAATCAAACAGAATGCTTATCGTGTTAACCCTGTCAAACGTGAGATAATGAAACAAGAAACAGACTATCTTGTTAAACATAGTTTAGCTGTGCCTAGTTCAAGTCCCTGGTGCTCACCATGCTTGTTGGTCCCTAAGTCAGATGGGTCCTCCCGTTTGCACAGACTACAGAAGTTAACCAAGTCACTAAAGCAGATTCCTATCCACTTCCACAAATCAAAGATTGTATTGACAATTGGTAGATCTAAGTTTGTAACCAAATTAGACTTACTCAAGGGTTATTGACAAGTGCCACTTACAGAACGTGCCTCAGAAGTTTCAGCATTCGCTACCCCAGATGCCTTCTTACAGTATAAGGTGTTAGCTTTTGGTCTTCGAAATGCTCCAGCAACGTTTCAACGTTTGATGTGTAAAGTACTGTCCAATGTGAAAAATTGTGAAGCCTATCTTGATGATGTTGTATGTTATTCAGAAACCTGGGAAGGTCATTTGAAAACATTAGAGGAAGTATTCACTAGATTTGAAGAAGCAAATCTCACTCTAAACCTTGCCAAATGTGAATTTTGCCATGCTACTATTAGATACTTAGGAAAGGAAGTCGGCCAGGGTACTGTAAGACCAATAGAAGCCAAGGTTAGTGCCATCATTAATTTCCCTGTACCTCAGACAAAGAGAGAACTTCGTCGCTTCCTGGGCATGGCAGGTTATTACAGAAGTTTCTGTCGTAATTTTTCTGATGTAGTGAAACCTCTTACTGACAACCTCCGAAAAGCTGTTCCGTTCGTGTGGTCTCCTCAGTGTCAAGTTGCTTTTGATTCTTTAAAGAATTTACTATGTAGTGCCCCAATCTTGGCTACCCCTGACTTCTCCAAGGCCTTCAAGCTGGAGGTTGATGCTAGTGGTACTGGTGCAGGTGCTGTACTGTTACAAGAGGACGATAACGGAATTGATCACCCCTTGTGTTTTTTTTCTAAAAAGTTCAATCGCCATCAATGTAACTACAGTACTATTGAAAAAAGAAGCCCTTGCCCTCTTGCTAGCTTTGCAACAATTCGAAGTTTATGTTGGTTCAAGTTCACAACCTATTGAAGTTTTTACTGATCACAACCCTCTTGTATTTTTGCAGAAGTTCTGTAACAAAAACCAGAGATTAATGCATTGGGCTTTAATCTGTCAAGATTTTAACTTGGACATCAAGTATAAAAAGGGTAAAGATAACATTATTGCTGATTCTCTGTCAAGAATTTGTTCATAAACATGAAACATGTTTACTCTTGTGTATGGGGGTGTTACGTCCCTTTTTGTTCTACTTTTCTGTTTTCCTTTGTTGGGAAGTGTTTGTGTGTGTGTGTGTGTGTGTGTGTGTGTGTGTGTGTGTCTTCTTTCCAGGAAGAAGACCGATTGGTTCCTGCAATCTAATTGGTGCCACGCCCTGCCTGGTCAGCTGACTCCTTGCTGCCTATAAAGTCTCCACCATCACTTCCTGGTTTAGCTTTTTTGCTCACTTGCTGTGTTTGCTTCCTGGATACAAACTGTGTTAAGTTAGACTGAGATTCTGTGTATGTTTAGTTGTGTGGTTGCTTGTGAGAAGTCAACTGTTATCTGTTAGTTTGCTCTGCCATTTGTTCGTAATACTGACCACCGCCTGTTATTTGACCTTGATTCTGGAATTTACATTTATTCATTTGGCAGACGCTTTTATCCAAAGCGACTTACAAGTGAGGAATACAACAAGCGAGTCGTCATGACGAGGCAAATAGACAAGAAGTGCTCATAATACAAGTTATAGGCAGTGCTCAGATTATCCTAAGCTACAATAGAGAGGGATTAGAGGAAGTGAAAGGAATAGGAATAAGAAGTTTTTTTTTTTTTTTTTTTTTTTTTTTAAGATGAGGTTAAGTGCTCACGAAAGAGATGGGTTTTCAGCTGTCTTTTGAATATTGCCAGGGATTCCGCATTCCGGATGAAGGCAGGAAGATCATTCCACCAGCAAGGGACAGTGAATGAGAATGTTCTGAAAAGTGATTTTGTGCCTCTCTGTGATGGTACCACAAGCCTTCGCTCCTTTAATGAGCGCAGGTTTCTGGTAGGAGTGTAGACTCGTAAGAGTGAGTGGAAGTAGGAGGGTGCTGAGCCTGTAGTGGATCTGTAAGCAAGCGTCAACGCCTTGAATTTGATGCGAGCAGCAAGTGGTAGCCAGTGAAGAGAGATGAAGAGAGGCGTGACGTGGGCTCTTTTGGGCTCGTTGAAGACGAGACGTGCTGCTGCGTTCTGAATCATTTGTAGAGGCTTGATTGTGCATGATGGCAGTCCAGCCAGAAGTGCATTGCAGTAATCAAGCCTAGAAATGACCAGAGCCTGGACCAGAAGTTGTGTTGCATGTTCTGTTAGAAAGGGCCTGATTTTCCTGATGTTGTATAGTGCAAATCTGCATGACCGAGCTGTCTTTGCAATGTGGTCTTTGAAGGTCAGTTGATCATCAAGGATTACTCCAAGATTTCTGGCCGAATTTGATGGGGTAATTGAGGATGCCTAGCTGGATGCTGAAATCGTGATTTAGAGTCGGATTGGCAGGGAAGACGAGAAGCTCAGTCTTAGCCAGGTTGAGCTGTAGATGATGTTCTTTCATCCATGCCGAGATGTCCGCCAGACAGCTTGAGATTCGTGCAGCTACTGTGGGATCATCTGGTTGGAATGAAAGGAAGAGTTGTGTGTCATCAGCATAGCAATGGTAGGAGAAACCATGTGCCTGAATGATGGGACCAAGTGATGTAGTGTAAATGGAGAAGAGGAGGGGTCCAAGAACTGAACCCTGAGGAACACCCGTGGTCAGCTGATGAGCTTTGGATACCTCCCCTCTCCAGGCAACCCTGAAAGACCTTCCTGTGAGATAGGATTCAAACCAGAGAAGTGGAGTACCTGTGATGCCCAGTGATGAGAGGGTGGACAGGAGGATCTGATGATTCACCGTGTCAAAGGCAGCAGATAGATCGAGCAGAATGAGAACTGATGATTTGGAATCAGCCTTTGCAATCCGCAGGGATTCAGTGACCGACAGCAGTGCAGTCTCAGTCGAGTGGCCACTCTTGAAACCAGATTGATTGACATCCAATTGGTTGCTATGTGAGAGGAAAGATGACACCTGGTTGAAAACAACTCGTTCAAGTGTTTTTCCTATGAATGGTAGGAGAGAAACAGGTCTGTAGCTGTCTACAAGAGACGTGTTTAATGTGGGTTTCTTAAGCAGTGGGGTTACCCGAGCCTGTTTGAATGTGTTAGGGAAAGTGCCAGTTTGGAGAGATGTGTTGATGATGTGTGTCAGTGCTGGTAAAAGTGTGGGAGCGATGGCTTGTAGAAGGTGTGTGGGGATGGGATCTAGAGGGCAGGTAGTAGGATGATTGGAGAGGAGAAGTTTGGATACTTCTGTCTCAGTGAGGGGAGAGAATGAAGAGAGGAGGTGTGTGGCTGTGTGTGTGGTTGGTCTGAGTTCCTGTGTGTGTGGAGCGGAGAACTGACTGCTGATGGTAGATGTTTTGTCAGTGAAAAATGTAGCAAAATTATCAGCAGTAAGGGATGAGGTGGGTGGTGGTGGAGGGGGACAGAGGAGAGAGTTGAATGTTTTGAAAAGTGTGCGTGTGTTTGAAGCGCTGTTGATTTTGTTGTGGAAATAGGAGGATTTAGCAGCATGAATTTCAGCAGAAAAGGATGAGAGCAGAGACTGATAGCTACATAGGTCAAATTGATCTTTTGATTTGTGCCACTTCCTCTCTGCAGCCCTGAGTTTGGTCCGATGTTCACGAAGAACATCAGATAACCAGGGATTAGAGGGAGTGGCACGTGCAGGCCTGGATGACAGAGGACAGATACTATCTAGAGAAGAAGTTAATGTGGAACATAAAGTGTCTTTGCTGTATTCACATCCAGAGATGAGAATTGTGAGGGTGAGGGAAGGGAGGATGATACAGTAGAGGAAAGATGAGAAGAAGAAAGAGAGCGCAGGTTTCGTCTGAAGGTAACTGGTAGCGGGGTTGGTGGTGAACAAATGGGGAGTTGAAGATTAAAAGTAATGAAAAAATGATCAGAAAAGTGCAGAGGTTTTACCAGAATGTTGTCGGTGATGCAGTTGCGAGTGTAAATGAGATCAAGTTGGTTGCCAGATTTGTGTGTACTTGTGGTTATGAGCCGATTAAGATCGAATGAGGCTAGCAGAGAGTGGAAGTCAGAAGCATAAGGCTTCTCTAGATGAATGTTGAAATCGCCAAAAACTACAAGTGGGCTACCATCCTCTGGGAATGAGGACAGCAGCATGTCCAGTTCCTCTACAAAGGTACCCAGTTGGCCTGGGGGGCGATAAATTTACTACGATATGAATTTTGACAGGAATTGAGATTGTAATAGCATGAAACTCAAATGAATTGTAGCTGCAAAGAGAGGAATGAGTCGAGTATTTCCAATTGTCAGAAATGAGAAGACCTGTGCCCCCACCCCTCCCAGACTGGCGAGGGGTATGAGAGAAAGTGAAGTTGTTAGAGAGAGCAGCAGGGGTTGCTGAGTCCTCTGGACGAATCCAGGTCTCAGTCAAGCCCAAGATATTAAGAGAAGAATTAGTAGCAAAGGCTGGAATGAAGTCAGCTTTGTTAACTGCTGACTGACAATTCCATAGACCCACAGGGACAGAGAGAGGAGTGTTAGTGTTAGAAGAGGAGTAAACAGGACGCAGGTTAGAAGCATTGCGCTGCCTTTTACGTGGGTTAGTGAAGCGTTGCCGAGAGACAACAGGAATGAGTTGAAAGCACATGCTGAGGAAGAAGGACAAGTGTGAAAGGAGGGAAGAAACTTAAGTGCCTACCGGTGTCGTTGCTCGGTGGAGTCGCGCAGGTAGAGTCGCAGGTCTTTACCCGAGTCGGTCTTCACACGAGGAGGCTGAACGCTCCCGCTGACGCTTCCGCGACAGATGGGCGCTCTTGCGTCCGTCACCACTGCCAGCTCGCTAGTCCAGTAGACTGACTTAAGTAATTGGTTAAAGCTAAGTATTTGACAAACAACAATACAGATAATCATAAAAAATTGCACTTATACATAAATAAAATGCCCCTGGAAATCAGTTGCAAAAAAAAAAAAGTTTATTTCTGACCCTGGCATGGGGTAATGTCTGGCAGTTGCAGTTTGTATAGGTGTAAATTGCAGAAATTAATAAATAAACAACTGTTTTTGGGGAATTTAAATAGGGATGTTATCTTGTTGATGATTGAAGGTTTTCCAGTGAGATTAATGGTAAATATGACTAGGAGGCAAAGCTGTTTTTAAAGCTTCTCAGTTACCAAATTTTGTATTCCAAAAGTTTATCTCTAGCCCTGCAACCTTGTAAAGTTACAGTCAGTGTTACTGTACACTTTTTTTTTAACATCATTGCCTCCTATTGATGTATGTATGCTAGGGTCAGACACAGTATTTTATCTCACCATCTTACTGGTGTGTCAGCGTTTCTTTTGTATTAAACTACATAGCTTGACATTAATTAGTTAAGATATGCTGTGATTTGACATTTGAACATGGATTTTTATTCTTATTTACATGTATCCACAGGCGTTTCATGGAACGTTAGGTCATGAATATTTGCCTAAAAGTAATTGAAAAGTCATGGAAATGTATTGGTAGAAATGTGTATGAACCCTGTCTGGAGACTGAGGCTGATTTGGGGCCCTGAAGAAGTTTTGACATGCCTTGACATTTGTGCTTTTTTCAGTTGTTCATAAACATATTAATGGACAAAGTGTCATTACACTATATTCAGCATGAACTAGGCTACCATAATATGTGAGGAACATGTATGTACATGTTTGTGTTTTGAAGGAATACATTATGCATGGTTATTGAAAAAACAAAACTTAAGTCACTGAAATAAGGCCAAAAAACTAAAATTAAATCTGTGTTCACAGACTTCTGGGTATTGGAGGTTGTAGAATAGATTTTTGCTTCAAAATGATGTAAAAAAAATATCCTGCCTACTCGTTCATATAAAACAATATAGATATTTAAATTTTGTAAGACACGTTTTGTCAAGAAACACAGTATGAGTGGAGGCGTGAATCTTCATGAATAATGCTGTGATTCACACCTGAGAAGACAAAAGATTTGCATAAAGACCTGCATAATGAGGCCTTCAGTCAGGTAGGCTATGTGAAAAAACCCTCTGTGATCATGTCTCAAGCTCATCATGCTGTATAGCAAACATACAGAAAAAACAGAATACTGTGAAATGTTATTACATTTAAAATAATGGTTTTCTATTATATACTTTAAAATATAATGTATTTCTGTGATGCAAAGTGTCTGAACATTCATGTTACTTCTATGGCATTTCATATAGGCTTTTAGCTTAAAAGCATGCAGAAAGCATGGAGAAATATTGATGGATTCTCATATGTTCATGTCAATTTTCTATACAGAGGAGTAATATTTATTGTATATGTACTGTCATCACTATGAGCGCTGGAAACTGTGTTTTCGATTCATACTTGCAGCCGGAGGGCGCTCAGTGCACCTTTAGTCCACAAACAGGCATACCATGTGACATTCCAGGAACTAACAGAGGCTTCCAGAGATCACTATAATCATGGCTATAACATGCAGATAAAGACTTTTGAAGATAATAAATACATGATTGCGACAATGTATAATGTATTGCCTCAGAATTGCATCTGAATAGTGCTCGCTCCATGGGTGTGGCTGAATTAGTGGATAATGAGTTGACGTCTGACATGGCTCTCTTTTTATACAGATTACATAAACAGAGAATATTTGTTTTCGATTTGACTTACACATTTCAATGTTTCTTTAGACATAAGTCTAATTTTTTTGTGATTAGTATTCACTAAGTTACAGTTTATTTTCTGACAACTATCAGATTGGACTTCGTTCAGAGGGAGACGACAGATCACACAACATGTTAGGTTCTTTATTTTGCAAAATGCATTTTGTTTTTACTTTGAGTGTACACAAATAAAAGAAGACATTCTATAGTTTCCTGCAAAACACGCCAGTGCATTTCCCGACTCCAGAGTGTTAATTACTCACCCTTGTATTGTTCCAAACCTGTAAGAACTTTGTTCATCTTCGAAACATGCAGTTCAACACTGACTGGACACGCTCCTCGTGAGGGGCGCTGTCTGGGCGACCGAGTCCAGTTCCATCCTCTGCCCAGGGGCATTTTGCTCTTGTCCCAGTTGACCTGAAGATCCAACCGGCTGAGGTGAGCTAACACCATGTCCCTGTGTTCGCACAACTGCTCTCGCGAGCTTGCCAGAATGAGCCAGTCATCGAGGTAGTTGAGAATGCGAACGCCCTGTTCCTTGAGCGGAACAATGGCTACCTCTGCAACCAAGCCAGGCTCCCAGACTCAGAGCCAGCTGGACCACAGGCACCACAGACACTTCTGTGTGGCCGAGAACTGCTGGGCGAAGCCTGAGACACGGGGGAGTCCAGGAACCGATACTTATCGGTCTCCCTCATGTCCTCCAAGGTCAGCCAGAGGTGGCGCTGCTGCGCTACAAGCATAGTCATTGCTTGACCAACAGAGTGAGCTGTCACCTTAGTTATCCGGAGGGCAAGGTCAGTGGTGGTGCGCAGCTCCCCCAGCAGCTGTTGGTCAAGACCACCCTGGGACATGTCCATGAGCGCTTTGGCCTGATAGACCTGTAGCAGGGCAATGGCATGCAAGGCAGAGGCAGCCTGTCCGCAGGCTCTGTAAGCTTTCTTTGCTTTCTCAAGCTTGATGAGAATTTATAGGCCTGGGATGGGACCGCATCCAGAGTGGTTCAGGCAGAAGAGGGACCAGGCCTGGCACGAACGCTATATGGCGTTCTCCACGACTTGGTCACCTCCTCATGCACTTCCATCTGTATAATAGCTTGAGAAAGTTTGCGGCTTCGCTGTAGGGTGCCTTAACACCAGCATGACGAATCAAAGGCTTGAGAAATCACTCTCAGTCAAATAGCAGGAGCACAACAGGTTGGCTCTGAAGCGAAAGACAGAGTGCGATGGTGGGCGGTGCGCATTATGCAAATATTGCACGTCAATTCCATTGGCTTGTTTAGTTTCACTTGAAGCTGATAGGGCTCTCTGGTAAAATCCCAAATCGTCGGTCACTACTGACGTGACCGACTGAAAGGGAACTCATTTTCTCCTCTAACTTTAAAATCCTCTGATATGGGAGGATATGAACACTTTACCATTGGTTTTGTGACTGTCAGTCATTCTCTTTAAACGCTATAGAAGGTAGAAACGTGAATGCCAATGTCGTAACTTTAGAGACGGTCCCTAAATTTGTGAATATCAAACATTCAACGTCAAGCCAACTTTATGCCAGTATCTGCTTTCTTGGAGTCTATATAGTATAACTTACATCACAAATGAGGTGAGAGTTTGGTCTTTTATATCACTGTACTAGTCCGTTAAGCTGTGTTAAAATTTTATATGTCCTGATGGCAGGGGAATCCTATGAAGTATGAGGAAAACCCTAGTATTACAACACAGTGCCGTGATATAAAGTTGTCTATGTCTTTATCAGCTTTTCTGCATCTACTGTCCTGATATCATCATATATTCACTTACCGCTTGTTATATTTCTTTAAATCTGTTTTATGAATGAATGATGACTTACTAGCTGTTGCTCCGGTCTTCGTAAACAGCCGCTAGCACCACCTGCTGGTGAGGACGCCTAACAGCAGATGGAGATCATGCATCAGTACTCTACTGCTTTTCCTGCAGTTCCCGGATGTGAAATGCTGAATTTTCTGCCGAATTTGAACCACTGAATTTGTGGAAGTGAAATAAAATGGACTGGAAATTGCCAGTCGAATATTATAGGTTGTATTTTAAACAGAATTAAATATTTGGAAGTAAAATCTGAAAGGTGAATATAAATTAATGAACTTTTATAATGAAAATGTGTGTGAAATGTTTTAAATTGAAATATTCATAGCTTAAATGTACAACCATGTTGAATTTCAGCACATTAGGATGCAAGCCTTATAAATGCAATGCATCAAAATGCAAGCACATTTAATGTAATGCATATTTTTGTTTCAATTAGTGCAATTCAACAAGCTTTTTATTTCAAAAACATTTGGCATTAATTAATCTGTTCACATTAAAAACCATATGATTTTTTGTGAATTTCAGATCATCTCCGCATGTAGAGAGAAGAAATGGGGGAAGAGGGGGTGATGGAAATGCAATGTAGATTAAGGCAATGCTGAGGTGTGATCGAGTGTGATTGCGTCTTGGATGAGGAGGATGCTAATTTCACAAGAGAGAGTTCAAATGTTAATTTCCTTTGTTTCTCAGAGAGAAGTCCTCTCCAGTCCGGCACCAGTCTTACAATTGTATGAGCTGTCCAAGCATTGTGAATTCGGAGCACAGAAAGATGAACACATTCACGACAGACTTGTTATTGGAATAGAGGACCGTTCGCCTACTGCTTTTTGCCTGCTATATAGTAGGGAAGTATGCGGTTCCAGACTCAGCTGAGATGATGAAAGAGAACCTTCTCTGATGTTTCTGGCATGAGAATAATTTTTTCCTATAATATTCAGCAGTCATGTTCTGTTTGGTTTCTATCAGCTGTTTAGATTCAGAACAAGCAATGCCATAACAGTGAATGAATCACTATTGACCTGATCAGTCAAACAGGTATAGAAATTGTTCGTGATTATGTTTTCACACCAAAATAGTAATGGGATGTTTATATAGACAGAAAACC